>PVKB01006324.1:40110-66340 GCA_004027205.1 Ctenodactylus gundi | reverse complement strand
GGGGGGGGGTGGTGCTCAGAGGCCGAGCTTTGAGCTCCAGCCCACCCTGCTTACTCCTCTGGGCCTCTTCCTGTAATGTCTGTTAGGTTGGGATAAGTGTCAGGACAGTTGTGATGACACTCAAGAACAAATATATAAAATCAGCTGATACTGCAAGGTTTGTTGCAGAACATGCCCATTCTGTGGCCACGTGAGGACAGGGGCTGTGTCTTTGGTGGCACTGGAGCTGTCTAAGGTCCTAGAACCGAGCATGGGGCTGCTGTGTAGCAGGTGCATAGGGATGCTGCCCAGATCTCTCCGGGAGCTGCCTTTGCTCCACGCTATGTTCCTGTCTCTTTAGGGACTGGGCGTCAGCTCTGCCCCCAGACTTCTAGCACTTGGGGTACACTGAGGCTCAGCCAGGCGCTCTGCAGGGTGTGATGCAAACAACAGCGGAGCCAGTGCCCGTGAGCCGGTGCTGGCACAAGCTCTGTCTATCCGCTAGCTCCTTTCTTTTATGCAGTAGCCCCATGAGATAGGTACTGATAGATTTTTAAAATCAGTATTGAGTATATATATATATATATCGCATTCCTTGCCCCTTCCCACCCACTCATCCCTCCACTTTCCCTTTCTTTCTCCACAAAGTCTATCTTCTTACTTTCTTCTATCTCTCTTATACTTTCTTATGGTTTATTTTTCTCATATTAGAGAAATGATGTGATTTTTAAATTTCTGTGTCTGATTCATTTCACTAAGCACATGGTCTCAGGGAGCATTCATTTTCTTACAAGGGACTCAACTTTGTCCTTCACGGCAGAGTAGTACTCCATTGTGTGTATATACCACATCTTCTTTATCCATTCGTCTGTGGTTAGGTATATTGGTTTCTTCCAAGATTTAGCTATTATAAATTATGGTGCTATCACCATGGATATGCATGTGTCACTCTTGTATGACAACTTTACGTAGGTGCTGATTTTATCCCCTCTGACAAACGAGGCCTTCGAGTACAGAGAATCAGAGTGATGGGCCTAAAGTCACACAGCCCTAAGTGCTATTCCAGGGCTTGGACCCTACAGACTGGCAAAGAACCGAAGCTCCTACAGAGCTCAGGGCTTCAGCTTTTCTAAGCTGCTCTAGGATAGGGCTGCTGTGAAAGGTGGTCACCATTCTCACCTGTTCCTAGCGGGATGGTCCCTTGCCCAGGACCTCTGTCTGCGTTGTGCCTGCCTGCTGTGTACCGCACAGCAGGGCTCCTGGCAGGAGTTCCCTACACAAGTCCCGTAAGAGAGGCCATTGGGTGATGAAACCGCAATTGGAACCTCGAGAGTGGGAAACCGGGGCGCACTCTGCTCAGAGACCAAGGCCCATGCCTTTCTCAACTGTATGTTTGTTGTGTCCTCTTACAGAAGCACCAAGCTCAGAGAGATTCTAAACATTCCTAAGACCATCAAGACCAAAGTTACGGCATAGTGATTTTGTTCTTTTAAGTGAATATTAACAGCGTCAAGGTTTATAATGGCTTACAGTGAAGGCTTACAGTTACTTGTCAGGTTAAAGGCAAAGCATGGAATTTTCACCTGACTGACACTAATAGTCACTGTGTTCCAGCCATGCCCTTATGTGTTATACCTGTGTGACCTTGGTGCATAAATGCTCCTGACCACTGTTACACTTGCAGTTCCAGGACTGAGGACAGCAGCGGCCTCCGCCACCGGGGTCCCTGCTGCCGTGTCCCCAACATTTGCCCTCTTCTCTTCTGGTAGCTCCTCTGCCATCCTCACTTCCCTTCCCTGCCCTGGGTCTAAGCCAAGAAATGACAGCAGCTGCTAGGACATTCTAACTCCCTTCTGAAAGATCTGATGGAAAGGACTTGAACACCCCCTGCTTCAGGTTTGTTATGCACAAACAGACCTGAGCTGGCATCGTATGGATGCCCAAACCACATGGGAGAGGCGCCAAAGAGAATAATGTTCTCATGACTTACGGCCATGAAGGCAAAAATTCTAAATAGCATATCAGCGAACTGAGTCTGGCCATGTATCACAAATATAATATAACAAATATAATACATCATTCCCAGGCAGGAGTCATCTTACAAAAGCAAAAATGATCTACCCTCAGACACAGAGGCTCTGAGGGGGCAGCTGTAGAGACAGAGCTGGCCCGGGCACAGTCCAAGGCTTTTCTGTGGCGCAGGCCAAGTATGTGACTTGCCTTGCTCTCAGAGGGGCTGGGAAAATCCCTCCTCTGTCCCCCTCCTTCTCTTGCCACTACCTCAGCGCAGAGTGAGATGCCTGTCCCTGGCCTTCCCTAATTCTCTTTCCATCTCTTCTGCAGGATTCCATGTTCTCGTTGGCCCTGAAATGCCTTATCAGTCTTTCCACCATCATCCTGCTGGGTTTGATCATCGCCTACCACACACGTGAAGTCCAGGTAGGTGCCCCTTGCCCCCAGGCAGTGGCGCATCTTTTTGCCAAGCTCTGGAGTGAATCTGTCCCAAGATCTTGGCTTGTCTCTTCTGGTTTAGACCCTACCAGGGGAAGGCATTAGTGGCTTTAGGACAGCTGAGACGTTACCTTCTTCTGAGGGTGTCAGCGACAGCCACAAGGCTTCGTGACGGGAGGCTGTTCTGCTGTGGACCTTCACCTAACGCCGTGGTCTGGTGACTTGCTCTGCCCTTTGATCCCTGGCTGGGTTCCCTCTTGAGCTTCAGCCACTGAATTGGTTCCCTTAGTGAGGTGGACCGGCTTTAGGCATCCCGTACACACGCATGCATGCACACATGTGCACATGCCCACCAAACACCAGCAGGGACACGAGGCTGGGAGGTGTCATTTTCTAGATGGAGTAAAGTGTGATGTGGAGGAGCCTTTGTTTCTTGCTGTACAGGGACGGTTTGGCACCAGCACATACTAGTCGGGCATCTGGGATGCACTTTCAGTGTGGCTGACCTGGGAGGATGGTTTGCCCTGGGCTGGGAGGGTCAGACCTGAGATGTCCTCTCGTGACAGAGAGTCCTCATCACCCAGAGCTGCGGGCTGACCTACTCAGCTGTGGCCCTTGCTAGTCTAAAATATCCAGATGTTTTTTCTCATGTGCATGTGAATCTGGAACCCGTCTCAGTCCCTTGGCTGAAGAAGCGTGGAAAGATTCACATCTGGGCAGCAGATGGGAGAATGATGAAGAGCAGAACTGGAGTCTGCGATGCTGGGCTGGGCCTCGGCCACGGCCCCTTCCCTCAGCGTGCCTTTGCCAGCCCTGTGACCTTGTGGGTCTGCAGCTTTGTTGGGCTGCTGTGAGGATGGCTTGAGGAGAGTGGGGTGATGCTCTGCGCTGCCACCCAACAGCACTGTGCATGCTCGGGCCTGGTAACTCACGTTCTCTCTGCAGTTTATTTCGGTGTCTGTGATATGTATCCCAGACCGGGCTTGAACTTGCAGTCCTCCTGCCTCAGCTTCCAAAGTGCCAGAATTATGGGCATGTGGCTAAATACAGACCCATTTGTTTCTCAGTGTCTTTGGGGCACAGCAGCAGCCCTGATGCTGTGTGGGTGTCTTCTGGTCCTAAAGAGGGGTTCTGCTTTGCTGCCAAGTGTCGGGGATGCTGTGGTTGGACAGGACACAGAGGCTTCGACTCTGCGTCACCTTGGCGGGGTTCCTGTCTGCCACCAACCAGAGGGCATCAATCTAAATGCTGGACCCTCCAGCCTTCACAAACACAGATACTCAGACCAAGGCTGTGCTCAGGGCTGAGAGTCCAGAGGCTACTGCGATATAGTTTTTTGACAGGCGTCCAAACTGGACAGGGCTTGTGGACTTTGACCCCTTTGATCTGACAATAGAGGTAGGGAGGAACGGGCAAGAAATCAAGACAGAGTGGGCATTGCCAGTCTGGGCTCTAGGCTGGTTCTATCATACCCAGAACCCACCTGGTCCCCTTGCCCCTGGGAGTCCTTATCTATTGCTGTGTATCACCTTGACCTAGGCAAGAAGATGCCACAGAGGCCAAAGAGAAAATATGGAATTCAGAAACAAACAAACAACAAACAACCAGAAAACAAAAAGGAGCCCAGTTCACTGAGGCTTGAAGGAGAGCGGAAGAAGAGTTCCTGGCCTCAGCCTCAGGCTGGGCTCCGTTTGGACTGCCCCTCCTTCTCCTGGGCTCTTGTTCCACTCCAGGACCTGCAGCCCTTAGATCTGATCCACCCCAGCTGCAGTGGGACCTCAGCTGTGGTCTGCGAGCAGGGCCGTGTTGCTGGCAGGCCAACCCCTAGCTAGACACCTCTCTCTTGTCCTCTGCCTATGGCCTGTCCCTAGGTCTGTCCTCACTGCAGGCAGTAGGTGGCGCTCTTTGGGGGACGCTGATTTCAGCCCAACCGTCACAATTTGGAGACAATGTGAAACCAGTGGTTTTTGAATCCTGACTCAGACACTTCAGGCTGAGTGACCGTGGGCCGAGAGCGGCCTCTCTGGGCTTCTCCACTCTGCTGTACGAGAGCCACAGCATGTACTTTGATGAACTCTTGAGGAAGCTGGGAACAGTGTGGAGTACAGTAGGATTTTACAAAATGGAAATTTTGGTCCCTTGCCTGTCGCCTCTGCCTCACTGCTTCTAGGTGGGCTTTACCTAGTGTATCTGGGTTGGCCAAATAGTCACTGTCACACAACTGCCGAGTACTGGCAAGTGGCTATCTCCCTCCCTGCTTTAGCCTGGCCTGGCCTCTTACCTCCTGCAACGCAGCCCCTTGCCCTCCCTGTGAGGAGCGTCACTGGCTCCCATGCCGCTACAGTCCGGCCGCGTTCTCTCTGCTCCTGCTGAGGGCAGTGGGGACAGCTCAGGGTTCAGCAGCAGGAGGTGGGCTTGGTCCTGGTATGTGTCTCACCTGGCCAGATTGTAGTTTTCTGTGCAGTGTCTGGGGACAATGATGTCATTAATCTTTGCATTTCCAAGGGCCTAGAATGTCTGACAAGGATCAGGTATTTGTAGCACATTTTGGAATGAAAGGATTTTGAATTAGTTTTTTTTGCCTCAATTTGGGCTGTGACTTAGGGGTAGAGCATTTACCTAGGAGGGTGTGTAGGGCCTGGAGTTTGATCCTCAGCACACATGCACATGTGCGCTCACATGTACATGCATGCGCACACTTGCACGCATGCATACACTGGCACACACACCGACAAATGTCTGGCTTCCAAAGCTGACTATACCATTACTTTTCTGTCTTGGACCTCAGTTTCCTCGTCTGGTAATTAGACGCCCTGGGCTGCTCAGTCTAGATGTGGCTGCTCAGGTAAGGAACCTGCTTCCTGAGAGTGGAGGGAGAGCTGTGCCAAGTGTAGACTGACAAGTGCTAAGCAGAAATACCTCCTTCAGGAAATACCAGCTGCTGCAGTGAGGCAGGGTGTGGACAAAGTATGGCTGGCACGTCTCCTGGGGGTGAAGTGTAGGCGACTTTCGTTAGGAAAATCACACCGCTTCCTTCATCTACAGTAGTTGCTGGTCACTGGGCTACATTTTAGTAGGAACCAGATGACCATGACCTCTCTCCATCCCTCACTGCTGAGATGGGTCATAAGGAAGCCCAGGCCCGGCCCAGCACACCTTGGAGATGTCGTGGGGAACGGGGTGCCTTCTAGCACGCTGCCCCTTGTGTTCATTTAGATAGCTTGGGTTCTTGACGAAGGATTCTGGAGCACCGTCAGCCACACTCAGGCTCAAAGCTATAGGAGCCCCAGCTGGAAGTTTCTCCCACGTGACCTCATCTTCCCTCCTACTCCTGTGTCAGCCAGTCTGTGCTGCTGTAACAACATCCAGGAGGCTGGATCCATCGTGGAGAATTTCTATTAATTTCTCAGTTTCAGAGGCGAGGAGGTCAGCTGCTTAGTGAGGGCCTGTCTTTGCTCCCAATACGGTGCCTTGATTCTGCGTCCTCTAGAGGGAAGGAACGCTGTTCCTCACAGGGCAGACGGCCGAAGGGTAGAAAACTGAGTGCTTTTTCGTAAGAACCATAGTTCATGGGGAGGAGTCCTCAGAGCCCAGTCGCCCATTAAGGACTTGCCTCTTTCTTTTGAGACATTAGCAACACTTGAATCTTGGAGGGGACGCTTTCTTGCCACAGCGCCCACTGCGGGCAAGACTCTGCTGCCGTTGGCAAGAGTCTTTAGAAAGCCCAATGTTCTGCTGGGGAGATGGTCTGCCTTGTTCCTCCACCCTGGTTCTGCCTCTGGAGCAGGGAAAGAACTATGTTGCCTGTGGTTGTCAGAGGGCAGCCTCTGGAGATGGTTACCTTGTCTTCGCTCGGCCTTCTTGTTTTGGAGTAGGGCTTTCAAAGACCCAGCTTTGTGTGCACTGGGTAAGAAATGAAGCATACAGGGCTGGAGAAGTGACTCAGCAGTTAAAAGTGTTTACCTAGCAAGCGCTATGTCAAGTGCTAAGTACTCGAGTTCGAATCCCCAGCACCACACAGGTGGGGTGTGATAATACATGCCTGTAATCCCAGCACTCAGGAGGCTCAGGCAGGAGGATTGTGGTGAGTCCAAGGCCAGCCTGGGCTCCTCCTAGTGGATTCAGGGCTACAGCGCGAGACCCTGTCTCAATTTAAAAAAATTTACCAAAACTTTGGAAATCGTGCTTTCCCTTGGAGAGTCTATTCACTCGTGCAGTTTTGTTACCCTTAGTAACTCTCAGGCAGTGCCAGCTCCCCTCCTGAGGCCGCAGGTGCATTCCTTGTTGACCTTTCTGTTGCTCCCTGGCCGTCTTTCCTCCTCCCACCCGTGGTGACCCATGCAACCTGGTTATTACTGCAGCCTGTATTTAATGAGGCTGTACGTGTGCAGAGTCTGGAGCAGGCATCCGGTTCTCTAGGCTGGAAGCTATGAAATCTCTGTGTCCAAGGGGTGCCAACCTGGGGTGACCCTGTAGCTTTAATTGACGCCTCTGGTGCCATCTGGAAGGTCGGCTGGTAGGAGGCTGACAGCAGACTTCGGGGCAGCTCAGCTTCGGGTCAAATCATCCTCTTTGTCATATTTTGGTACCTGTGGTGACCTGTAGTGATGTCTATTTATCCTTCTGTAAAATGGGACGAATAGCTGTACCTGTCATGAAAGGTTGTTGTGCAGGTCAGCTCGCTAATATACACAACAGGCCTCAGCGTAGAGGAGGGTGTGCTTCCCTGGCCGGCCGCGTAAGAGGCGGCCCAGGCAGAGTTCTCAAAGTACGCAAGGGCCGGGAGACGGAAGCCTGCGGGGTGCACTTGCACTTGGAACACCTGAAGGCCCGGGACCCTCTTTGGACGGTGACTGGCTCAGGAGTCACTTTTTCTTTTTCTTTTTTTTTCTGTCTTTCTTTCTTTTTTCTTTTTCTTTTTGCTTCTGGAAGGTTTTAAAATGTCCTGCAGGCAGTGGTGGAAAGGTTTTATAGCTGGGCAGAGATCAGATGGGCATTTGGGACAGGGCTGTCTACCAGCCCAGCAGTGGGCAAATGTTGGACAGGACGGTTTCACAGACAAGAAGAAGCACACGCTATGGTTCAGGTGTGAGGTGGTGATGTGTGGAACCAGGGTAAGCACCACAGCAGGGATAAACAAAGGGACTGTGAGAGATGCCGGGCAAGTGGACCTGGCAAGACTTACTCACCAGGTAGGATGGGGCTACCAGGGAGCGAGGGGAGGGAGCAAGGGGAGTCTCCCAGTTGCTTGGGGGAATCCAGAGCCTGGAGTGCCGTTCGTTAAGACTGAACCATGAAGAGGACGATGGGGGAATGCAGTGAGTTTGGTTTGTGGTGTGTTGAGTTGGAGGTTGAGGGGACATCTGTCTGTCTCCAGATTGGTGACAGGGACTGAACAGATACCAGGGTGGGTGAGCAAGGGCAGGGAGGGGAGAGGAGAGGGGACAGATCAGTGGAGGGACACTGGCATATGACAGCAGTAGAGGAAGAGGAATCTCACTAAGAGACAGAGGAATCGTCTGAGAGGTCAGAGGAGCCCCTGAGGAGGAGGGCAGCGAGCCACCCCTTGTGCCGTACAGAGAGTAAGGAGCTGGGGACACCCTTGTCCCCCACCTTAGGCCCTTAGCAGGACAGTCACTGAAAAAGACAGCATGGTGGAGTGGGGTTCAAGAGGAGAGAGAGTAGAGCCAGTGGACGTGAACTGCTCTTCTAAGAAGTTTGGCTGTGAGTGGAGGAAAGACAGAAAAGCCTGGCTGGTCTGGTTCTGGAGGGAAAAGGGGACTGCATATGTGTGCTGCCTGTCCTCGAGGAGGGAGAGGGAATCACCAGGAAGGGTTTTGTGGATAGTGGTTGTTGAGGGGAGAAAGTGCTTTCTCAGCACTGGATGGGCGGGGTGGAGTGGCCCAGAGAGGAGGTGCCTGGCTCATGCCTTGGAGGGGACTGGAGGCCACTGGATTCGCATCATCTAGTGCCTGGATGAAATTTTAGAGACCGTTCAGTCCAGTTTGTGGTTGTTGGCCAGATGCAAAGTAAAATTTACCCATTAGATCACTGGGGTCAGTTCCCTTAAGGTCTAGCATCAGCCTCCAGAGGCTTTCTCAGTCCTCAGACTTTACAGAACCATGATAACAGTGACTAGAATCTGAGCCTCCGCTTCATGAGTTTGAAACACGTGGAACCGAAAGAGGGGGAGACTTCACTTATTAAGTATATATAAATGGATATTTTTATTAAACACCAATAGAGTTCTGGGTGGACAAGGAAATTACTTCAAATTACACTACTTACATTTTATTTAGAAGACAGCTCACGTTGTAAAAAGGCTCACCTGCTGCAAAGTGATCACTTTGGAGATCGGCCAGTTCTCCTGGGCTTACCGCGTGCTGCCGCAAGATCCAGGTATCTGCAACACAGGAGGGCCGTTGGTCCATGTGCCTGGGGGTTGGTGACGCCTTCCCGTTTGGGGACTGGCAGGATGGTTCGGGCTGTCTTGCTCTTTCCTTCTTTCTATAAGAAAGTGGGCTCAAGTCACATCTGGAGCTTACCTAGAAGGTGACCTGGCACTGAGAGAGGTATATAATAGCCGAGCCCTGTAGTGTAGTAACTTCTGTAAATTAGCAAGTTTGTCCTAACATAATTTACAAAAGCAGAGAGCCAGGCATTCATTTATTTACTTAATGGTCATCTATGGCAGGGCTACTTTGGACCAGGCATTAGGGCCCAGGAATAATTTGGACCCGACTCCTGCCTCTGGAGGCTTTGTGTCCTAGACCTTGATCCTCTGTGACCAGGGTGGTATGTGGCACACTGGGAGGTGACAAGGAAGGAATGAGGCATTCCCCGGGCCAGTCCACCCCTCCCGTCCTGTGTGCTAGCAAAGAAGTTTCTTTTCAACAATCATGATCCTTCATGCCACAGAAACCCTTCCTGGTGATTTCCTCTCCCTCCTCAAGGACAGCAGTAGACATATGCAGTCCCCTCTACCCCAGGAGAAGAGACCTCGCGTGTTGGGGACAGACCTGGTCTGGAGCATTTCAGGAGGAGGGTGGGACAAGAGGGAGACAGGCTGCTGGGATTTCCACCTTACAGACACCTGAGGGACACTTTCTACAGGTGATCTGGCTGGTAGATTTGAGTTGACTTCTTTAAGTTCCTGAGAGCCTGAGGCCCCTGCTGACCTCTCAGTCTGGCTTAGTCCAAGTTCATCAGCCCTGTGACCTGGCTATGATGAGCAGAGAAGGAGCTTCGGTGGTTTTGGTATTGGTGGGCTGTTGAGTTCCTCAAGGAAATTTAAAAAGGTAGCCTCTACCCAACAGACACCCGTCTCTAGTCCTTCAACTC
The DNA here is from genome assembly GCA_004027205.1 of Ctenodactylus gundi. Taxonomy (NCBI): domain Eukaryota; kingdom Metazoa; phylum Chordata; class Mammalia; order Rodentia; family Ctenodactylidae; genus Ctenodactylus; species Ctenodactylus gundi. The sequence goes on along the minus strand of PVKB01006324.1, from coordinate 56,569 downwards.
GTCTTAGCACATGTAGGAAATTAAAAATGGGGAGATGTTCCAGGGATGTCAGAGCAGCGCTGCCTCTGTGCAGCCTGGACCTTCCTACTTAGCCCTCCTGTGCCTGGGGAGGGGGCCGGAAAGAAGAAAGGAACAGGGAGGAGGTGAGTAGAAGCTGTGCCCTGACGCAGCTCCAGCCGTCAGGACACTATGGTCAGACTGTTCTCTGAAGACCGGGGCTTAGCAGCTGATGCCAGGGCGATAACAGGTTGGGACATCCTGCCTACACTGTCTGATGTAGGGAGCATGCTCGCAGATTCTCAGACTTTTGCTCCCTCTTTGACTTTTGAGTTTCAGTACCAATAAATCATCCAGAGCCAGAAGCTCTTTCTGGCCCCTCCCCTCCCCAGCAAGGTGCTTATTCAGCAAGTGACTTAGCATCCGCTCCTACCCTGTCCTTGCATGTCTGATGGTATATCGTCGTTGCTGCCTCTTGCTGGGCCCCTTCCCTGGTGGCGGGCTCCACAGTGGTGGGATTGCATGGGACATACTGACGTAGTCCAGAGCTGAGAGCCCAGCACAGAGCAAATGCTCAGTGAGTGTGGGCCGAGCAAACAGCAGATTCAGGCCCTTTCCTTCCTAGAGAACCTGGTCTCTACAGGCCGGGAGGCTGACCTGAAGTCCACAGCTCTGGCCTCTGTGCCATTCTTTCTGCGTCCCGGGAGGCGAGGGGTCCAGAAGGCTGTCCCTGTGCTAGCCTAGCCAATTGTGTCCTCTCTGCTACTGTCCAGTCAGCCAGCCAGGCTGCCTGAGTCCCACCATTAGAGCTGCCACTGGCCATGAATTACCATGGTTACCACATCAGCCCTGGAAGTATCTGTGTGGCACTGTGGTTTTATTTGCTAAATATTTAAACACTTGGGTTTAACCCCTTCTCGTCCTGCCTGGCCGTAGGTGTGAAGCCACCGTTGCTCTGCCTAGGCCCAGCTGCTGCACAGCTGGGGCAGCGAGGCTTGTCTTAGTTGCCTGTGTTGGCTTCTGTTTTTTTTTTCTCTTGGAAATATCGGGCTGTATCATGCTGCTTCCTGGCAGGGTGTGTGTGAACAGGTGTGAAAACCCCTGCCCTGGGTATGGTGAGACTTGTCCCTGTGGGGAGGGACAGCCTGACCTCCCAAGGCAGCCCACCATGAGCTCCGTTGGCTTCTAGACCAGCCCTCTTGCTAAGTGCTCTAGGAGCTTCCTGGGCTGCACGCGTCCAGGACCATAAGGGCATCCTTTGTCCTAGAGCTTGGGTGGGGTGCTGAGGGGAGACTTGTTTAGGAGGAGCAGTGTGTGTGAATGCAAAGATGTCTCCTCCCTCCTCATGCTTCCTTCCCTGCTGGCTCAAGACAGGCCTGGGAGCTGAATCTACCTGGCTCTGTGTTACCTCTGTGACTTCTAGGTTTCCGTATAGAAATCTTGTCGTGGGCTGTGTGAAGGGAGCAGGCTATGGGCACCCACTCAAGGCGCTTCATGGTACCCACTGTCCAGATGAGGGCAATGGCCTGCCTGCCTCGAGGGCTCCTGCCCAGGGAAGCTCTCCATCAGAGTGGGAGGCCCATGGCCTGGTTGTCTGGGATACTGGTCACTGCGCAGGCTCAGACGGGCTATTTCCTCTAGTTGGCTTCAGTGTCATTTCTGTGAAGTGGGCAGATTGGATCAGATCATCTCCGGGGCTTCTGATTGCATGAAGAATTCTGTATCTGAGGGATACTCGGTGACAGGTGGAGAAAATGAAGGGACAGGAGCTGAGGACAGCTGTAGGTGACAGTGACTGGCACAGTGACCTTCAGGAGGTCCATGTGGGGGACTGTCAGAGCAACTTTGTCCCTTCTCTTAGGAACCTTGCAACCTCTGCCCAGAAGCAGAACTGGCTGCCTGCCCCCCTCGGACAGCCTCAAATTTGAAATGGGAAACAATCGAAAAGACAGTTCTTTGGCACCAACATCTTAAAGTTTAAAGGTGACTCCTCTCAAGTCTTACAAATCCAAACTGGTGAGCCATCTTAAAGCTTTTAGGATAATTAAAGCAAGTGACCAATGTTCTTCCTCCGTGCTCAATTCCAGTTTCTCTCTGTAAATGCAAACTCTGACTTCTGCAGTTGCTGGGGCGCAAGTTGACCTAATACTAACTGAAAACTGTATTTCCCTGAGCCGGCCGGTGTGCGTGTCCACTTTTTTAGTTAATTCATCCTGTGTTGTACTATTTGTATTTTTTTAAATGGCGATCTTTCCCTCAGTGGTGGCAGCTCTCGCCATCAGGAATGAGCTGCGTCTGGCCCCTCGCAGGCTGCTGAACCCCACTGCCTGGGGCTGTGCTTTGACGACAGTCCAGATGGGGAAGTATCACTTTTGGTTACAAGCTCAGCGAGAGCAGGATATTCATTCTGTCATCACTGTCGCTGCCCCTGTGGTGCCTCATAGGGACTGTCGCACATGGTAGGAGCTCAGTGATACTAAAACTGGGCTACAGGCAATCGATTTCAGCTGGCCCTATTGCTTTTGGGCTTATGCCGAGGCAGGGCCTCACGGTGGGAGGTGGGGCAGAGGGCCACTGCTCGTCTCCAGGCAGCCGAGAAACAGGGAGAGGAAAAGAGCCCTGGAGAAGGAGGCAGGGTCAGATGAAGCCCTCAAGGGTGCACCTCCATGGGCTACTCTCTCCGTAAGGCCCTACCTCCTGTTTCTGTCATCTCCCATCAGTGCCATCAAGTTATAATCTCATCAGTGGATTCACTGATTAAGTTCGGGTCTCATGGTCCCATTACCCTCCCACAGCCCATCCTCTGAGTGCATGAGCACTCTGGGGACATTTTAGATCTAAACTATGGCAATTACCAAGAACATTTTGATAATTCTAGTTTCCTGTTGAGCAGGAATCTAGCAAAGTGACATCTTCCTTTTTTTAAGAGAAAGGCTAGCAAAATTACCATGGCTCAAAGTCCCCAAAGTCCAGTGATTAGATTAGGAGAAGCCCTACACTGTGCTGGGTTTATCTTTGGTAGAGGATCCAGTGCAGTTCAGTGCAGGAGAGTTTCATTTCATCTGAGTCCATGACCCTGTATAAACCTGCTGCGGGGAGAGGCAGACACTGATTTGTGGTCAGTAGATGGGTTCAAGTTGTGACTTCAACTTCAAGTTGAACTTTTCTAAAATAAATCATGGTCATATATATATATATATATATATATATATATATATATATATATGGCATAAAGTTTGCCATTTTAAAGAGTACAGTTCCGTGGCATGAAGTATACCCACGTTGTCTTGCAACTGTCACCACCAGCAGCTTTTAGGATCGATGTCATCATTTTCTGTAGAAGCTGTGTGCTCCTCCAGGCACGAGGCGGACTCGCTTTGTGCGCTCATCCCCGTGAGGCCAGCCCCTGAGCATGTCTACTCTGTCCCGACACCCTCACATCGCAAGCCAGGCCTCTGATTCCAAGCTCAGGTTTGGAAAGTGGGCTCTAATCCCAAGTAACAGTGGTGGCTTCTATTGCTAGCCTTCAGGATGCTGGGGCTGGTATTTTTGCTCTGTTACCTCAGTGGTTCCTGATGACAGTCCTGTCAGGCGGATGCTGTTATCATTCTCATTTTAAAGATAAGGCAGCTGAGGCCGAGAGAAGGTAAACAGTGTGTCCAAAGTCATATGGCTGGGGAGAGGCAGGACGGTCTCAGAGCCGCCTGACCATGCTCAAGGCCTGCCAACCGCTCCTCTTCTGCGAGGGAGCGCTGTTCTCCAGCTCGGTCCTACTCATAAGGCCTGCTGTGCCTGGAAGCAGCCAAGGTGTGCTAAGTCATGGAGACATCCTCCTAAACAGGCAAGAAGAAGGCCAAGGCTGAATGGCAACCCAGGCACCATGGGTCAACCTTGCCAGGTCCTGAAGCCCTTGCCGCAGCCACAGCTGGAGAAGGGCCTCAGCCTCGGCCACGCCCCACGGCGGCTCTACGGCCTGTTAGAAACCCCTTCCTTGCCTGCTTTCCCACTGTCTTCCCCTCGGGTCCAGGCTCACCTGAAAGACGAGGCCCAGCACCCTTGGGAGGTGGGAAGGCTGCCGTCTTAGGCGCCATGACCCTGCCTGGCTTCTGTTTCTCCACCTTCCCCATCCCCACCAGGGCAGAGTGTCTCTTGATGTCTGGCTGCCAGGCTGAGCCCTGGGCTGATCCTTCTCTTGGTTTTCTCCTGCCCTCCCCGGAACTTGCTCCTACTTCTCCAGCCCAGTCTCTGCTTGCCTGGAGTCACAGTGTCCCTGCTAGGCCCGTGCCTCCGCTTAAGCGAATACCTGTCTGGCCTGATCTGGGCACCCCTTTAGATACTGAGCTCGGGCGGTTCAGGCTGCAGCAGCCTCCTCCGTTCCCTGCCCCTATTCCCTCTTCCTCCTGACTGTCCTCAGGTTAAGGTGTCCCCACCCTCACTCCTGAGCTTCCCTGAGTTGGACCCAGGATTTCCCAGGTTCTTCTCTTTCCCAGGCACGCACCCACAACTTCCTTGGCATGGAGCGGGGTCCTGTGTCAGCCCTGACCCTACTGCTGGTCTCTAGCTGCCCACGGGAGTGACCTGGTGGGAGCAGAGGGCCTCTGCTTCCCTCCTCACTCCATTGCCTCTGTGCCCCTCGGCTCCCACAGCAGCCTCTTAGTTCCTTCTCCTAAAGCTGTTCACCAGGCGGCTAAGCCCTGGGCTCCCGGTGCCTGTTCCCCTCCTGACTTCGTTCATTCTTTTGTGTGCACTGGGCTCTTTGGGGGCAAGAGCTGCCCTTCCGTGGGCCTCTTTCCCCGCACTGCTTTCCATCCACCCTTTCCCTCTCCTCTGCCTGGCCTTCCCACATCTGCTCAGCAGTGCACGTTTGAGGCCCTCCTGTCTCTCGCGCTCCGTAACTCCCAGTGACCAGGGGAGCCTAGGTCAAACCATTGACACAAATATGGAGCCAGAAATTGGATCTGGGATAGCGAATTTTCTTTTGTTGAATTTAAAGACAGGAATTAAGAAAAAAATATTCAAGGGTTTGCAAGTCTTTTAAAATTCTCCCTTCAGCTCCTCCCCTCATGCAGCGGCTGTAACGTCACTTAGCAGGACTCTCGCGTGCTCACGGATCTCCTCTGTGAAGACGACGCTCAGGCTGGCAGCCAGCTGTGACCCCAGCTGGACCTGCCCTCTGTGCTGCTCACAACCTGTGAAGCCAAAGGGCACAGCAGCTGCCCGAATACCTGGAGACTGGTGTTTGCAGCATTGCTGCCAGCCTGTGTCATCGGGAAGTGCTAATGCAAGGCCACATGTCACCATGATACCCACATTTCCAATCACTCCACCACAGCAGCTGGGCACGGCCATTACTACAGACCAGTGACTGTACTGGCCACAGCCGCGAAGCAGGAATCAGTAGCCAGCCATGGTGGAGCCATCTGCCAGGTGCAGAGCAACCACGGCTTCTGAACTCAGCAGCTCTGCAGGGACACAGGCAGGGACCAAGGGCATCCCTGATACCTGTCAGCATGCTGTGTTACTGCCGTAGACACTGCCCCTCGTGGTCCCAGTTCCCTTACTGGTGAAACCAGGGCAGGGAGCTAAGTGTGTGCCAAGGTCCCTCCCTGTTCTCCAGGAACCTCTTACTAAAATGTTGGAGAAACCTTATTGATTTGAGAGCCAAGAGACATCACCACCGCTGGGTGTGTATGTAGGATGGGGTGTCTTCCTGCTGCTGTTAGAAATAGCAGCTGTTCTTCACCTCCCCAGAGGATAGGACAAAAGGTGATTAATTCTTTAAAACAAGAGCTCTTGAGGTCTGTTCAGAGCCAGGCACCCCGGGACAGCAAGGATCCTGCCCTAAATGGGCTTATAATCGAATGGGGAGGTGGGGGTGCCACTACAAGCCGAGGCTGTAAGTGCTGCACCTGGGCTGCAGAACAGAGCATCAAGCACTTCCTCCAGGGAGGGGCCCAGGACCCTGCTTGCTGACGGAAGGCTGGGCGAAGGCCAGCTGACGAGGGTCCCTCAGGGGTGGGAGGTCTACTAGTCATCTATGGACTGGGAACGCTCAGGGGCTCCGGGGAGTGGGAGATGCATAGAGGAAGTGGACTGGGCCAGGGGAGACTGGCATTTATGCCCCAGAGGGTACCAGCCCCAAGCTGTCTGTGCAAAGGGCTGGGGGTACTAATGAGACTGGAGACAGTGAGGGGATTGTCCGCAAGTTCCCTAGTTGCTGCGTTCTAGGTACAGCTGGGAGATCAGTCTGTATACAAAGACCAGAGGGTTGGGTGGGGAGCTGGTGCCGGTGGGTGAAAGCTGGCCTCATCATGGCGCCAGCTCTGGTTTCCAAGAGCAAGATTGGGCTGGAGGGTTAAAGATGGCAGCTACCTGGTGAACTTATTTTAGAGTCAAAGGAATAAAACATGTCCTCCCAGCTCCAGAATCATGAGGTCCCTGATCTCACTGATGGAGCACCTGCCCCTTCCCCGGAACCAGCGCCTGTGGGGAGCCCCAGTTTGTCTTGCTCTGTCAGATCTTTTCAGATGATTAACAGGAGCCCTGTCGCTCAGACTTTACGAGAACCTTAGGATTCTACAGTTTGCTCTTCTCTTATTGTTCCCAGAGCATGTCTACACCTAAAAATACACGCGGCAGCCTGGGGACTTAGCGTCTCCCCCAGGCAGGGGGCTCACATCCTTCCTGTGCCTGCAGGCTTCACCCGTGCAGGTTTAGCCATGTGGCCGGAAACTGCCACCTTCCCAAAGGGTCAGCGGGATGGCTCTTGTCCCCATGGTCTGTCACATGCTGGAACAGTGACGTCAGCCTGGAGGCGACACAGGGCTCCTGGGTTCGTAGAGGGCCCCGAGGTGCACGTGTGGGGGTCTGTGTAGGAGGGGGTGCGCTGCCTGTGGGTTGTCCAGGAGGGGCAGGGCTGGGGCTGGCCTGGAGCTGCCCGCTGCAGGCTGCATGTGGGCACAGGCGGCGGGAGGCTGCCGCCAGCTGCACAGGGCGCTCTCCCTACCGGTTCTCTTTTACCTTCTTGTGGGCGTCGCCTCACCCTGGCTCCTCCGCCCCTCACCTATTTCCTGGCTCTCCTTTCTCGTTCACTTCAGTCTTTCCATCCTCCGTATCTAAGCACGTGATGTCTGTCGCTGTGGGTTGACTGTGTGTGCGTGCATGCGACAAGGCTGAGTTTTACAGCCCAGACTGCTGCCTGGCTCTGGAAAGTCAGGACACACAGAAGAAGCCAGCGCGTCAGGGCGTCAGGGTCGCTGAAGTGGAGAATGTCCTCATCTGGATGTCCTTTTGGGACCCAACAAGTTCCCAGGGGTGGTACAAACTTGGTGGGAGCCCTTGGGTACCCGTGGTGGGGAGTGGCTGCGTTGTCCCTCCCCTGCCCACTTGACTTTGGGAAGCCCAAGGTTTATGAAACTTACAGAGCCGCAGTTACAGCAACCCTGAGCTGACGCAAGATTTATGCGCATCTGGCACCAAATTTCCTCCAGGCCTTTCTAGTTATTTGCAGTTTTTGAAGCTTCTGTATTTATATGGCTGCACATCTCAAGGAGGAAGTGCGGATTAATAGTCTGTACTGGCTGTGTTCTCGTGCTCCCAGGATTAAATCGATAACATCTGAAATATTAATTGGGACTTGATGAGCTGACCATGAAATATGATGCGATATGGAATGTTTCAGATTTGGAATCGTGAGTTTGACTCTCAGATCTGCTGCTGAGGTTTGGCCTTGGGCAAATGGCTGAATTTCCCTGACTCTGTTTCCTTTCTGTAATGCAGGGGAGCCTCAGCTTTCCGTCAGGCTGGGCACAGACAAAGGGACCTCGTGGACTGTCAGTGCTGGCTTCTCCTTGCCAAGCCGACCCCTTTGCCTGTGGCCTGGTTGGTGTCTGCTCCTGCTACTGGCAGCTGTGGTAGTTCCTTTGGGTCAGGTTTGTTTGTTGACACAGAGTCTTGCTCTGTAACTCACGCTGGTCTTAAACTCACTGTGTAGCCCAGGCTGGTCTCAAATTCACGGCAACCTCCTGCCTCAACCTCTGGAGTGCTGGGATTACAGGCGTGCACCACCGTGCCTGGGCTACATGGTGCTGGGGAGTCGAAGCCAGGGCCTTGTGCTTGCTAGGCAAGGGCTTTGCCACCAAGCTATGCCCCCAGCCCTGCATGAGGCATCGGAAGTCCTTGCTGGCTGTTTTCACCGGCCCTTCTTAGCTGGTGCCAGAACTCTTCCTGGGGGCCTTTCTCTCTCCCCAGTCCTCCACCTACTCCCCAGAGCCTGGTTTCTGTAGAAGTCGGGGAATGGGAGCCTTGGTCCATCATGCTAATGTGCTCTGGGGGCCTCTTGCCTTGCCCATCACAGACTGGTCGGTCCCCACCACTCAGACCAGGACGTGGAAGCAAGCTGATTGCTGCTTCCTGGCACATGGGCTGCTCAATCGTCCTGAAACATTTATTATTTTACTTGTCTGGAGGGTCAGTGTTCAAAAGGGGTCTCACTCAGCTAGAATCAAGGTGTTGGTGGCACTGCGGTCCCTCTTGGAAGTTCTTGGGCAGAATCCACTTCCTTATCTTTCCCAGCTTCCCAAAGTGGCTGGCCTTCCGTTTTTAAAGCCATCAGAGACCCGGTGGAGTCTTTCGAACACCGCCTCTTCTTCCTCCCCCTTCCCACATTGAAGGATGCCTGTGATTGCATTGTTCCTATCTGGATAATCTGTGACAATCTTCCTATTTTAAAGTCAGCTAATTAGTGACCTTAATTCCTTCTGTTTGTTTCTGTAATTCTTCTTGGCCGTGTACATAGTCCGAGGTTTTGGGGATTAGGACGCTGTCATCGTGGGGGCCCTTGTTCTGCTGGTAACAACCCCCTACTAGCAGACAAGGAAATTGAGGGTTGGATGTTAGATCACATACCTGATGCCATGTGGCTGGTACGTGGCAAGGATGGAGTTGGAACTAGCGTTGCATGATCTGTGGAAGCCCCCAGAGAGGGGTCTGCTTCCCACAGAAGGTCGCCTCCTCGTAGAGGGGTCCCAAAAGCTGACCACAGCCGGGCAGAGCAGGTGGAGAGGTGCACTCCGGCTCAACCCCCTCCCACCCTCTTAGGGAGGAAAAAACAGACTGCTCCAGAGAGTAGGACTGCAGAGGCTGAGCCAGTGGCTTTTAAATTTGGCTCTATATTGGGATCACTCTGGGAGCTTTAAAATGATAGTGGTGCCCAAGTCCCACTCCCAGAGGCTCAGATTTAATTGCTCTGGGGAAGCACGGAGTACAGGGGTTTCCCAAGCTCCCCGGCTGACTCTAAAAGTGCAGTGGAGTGGAGAATCGTTGCTTGGAACTAATCGCAGCCCCAGCCATCCCCCTGACCCCCACCCCCACCCCGACAATGACGTTCACAGTCTCTGGGGACCAGGCCTGGATGACAGCCCTTCCCATCCTGGAACACTGTTCGTGGGCCCTTGCCCTGCGTGGCTGGGTCGCCTTCCTTCCTCTGTGCTGTGTGATACACAGTGTCATATGCGCCCAGAGGACCCTCCCATTTGGTAAAGGGGCATATTCCCCTCTGGGTCTCTTGTGCCCTCTTGCACGCTTGTCTGAAGAAGTGTATTGTATTGATTTCCCCTTTACACATAGTGTGTTTCTAAAAGTGCCTCTGGTAGGAAATACCGTCAACTGTACCTCGGGGAGTTACACCAGTTCACCTTTTGAGGCAGCGCATATGTGGGATTAGAGATCAGACTCTAGAGCCAACTGCCTGGGCCCAAAGCCCACCCTGCCAGCTCCTGACTGAACTTGAGACGATATTCTACCTCCCCATACCTCAGCTTCCTTATCTACAAAGTAGAGATATGTGTGGCACTAATCTAGGATTGGTATGGGAATCCATGACTTCGTCTATGTAAAGAGAAAGAATTAAAACTGTGTGTTGCTAAGGTTCCTACTCTGATTCCTGTTGCTGCTGGTAATATTTTTGCCGATTCCTGTGGAGTTCAGTTATTTCACCAGCTACTGATTCCCACAGTGCCATCCCGGGGCAGCAAGGCATTGTCCCTGCTCAGTGGCTCCTGGGAGGGAGGGGTGTTGAGGAGGAGGGAGGTGGCGGCCAGTCACAGCACTGTATCCGGAGTTTGAGCCAGATGGCTGCGGGGCGAGCGCGAAGGGCAGGAGCATCAGGATGGGGGTGCTCGGGTCCACAGGTGGGAACTCTGGTATCTGTGCTAAGCACTAAGGAAATCTTAGTGAATTTGTATTTTGACATCAACCTTTCTCAACTTGTGGGCTGTAACACCTCTTAAGCTTCTTAGAAGGGTTTCATGAACTGTGGCTTTAGTAAGTTGTGTTAGCGTTTGCCAGTGACCACGAAGTGGGAATGGCATCCCAAGCTGTGCTGCGAGTGTCCCTGGTGGGGAGAAGAAGGGGAAGAGTCCCTGTCCCCGTGATTGTAGGCCTGCCCTCCCTCCGCCTCTCAGGGTGCATCCCAGAAAGCCGCAGAAGCCTCCTTTGGAGTTAAGAAGGAGGGCTTGGAATGCAGGGGAGGGGGCAGTGGCAGTGATTGAGCAGAGGTGTGTAAAGAAAACAGGAAGTAGCTTGGGAACGGGTGGGGGACAGGGATGGAAACTCCCAGGTAGGAGCATCGCCATTGTGAAGATGGCCTTGGACCCACAGAGGAGAAGGGGGTGGATTCTAGGCACGAGGGGCTTTCTAGAGAAAAGAGTCACTCCAGAGGCAGCGAGTGTCCTTCCCATCCCCTCCAGCCAAGAGGCCAGGTTCCACTCACATAACGCTTCTCGGATCGCCAGCTTGGACTGTGTGTGTTGACCAGCAGCTGTGGGCATCTCTGCCAGCTGTGGGAACAGCTGTGTGCCACCCCTGGGCCGCATTACACTCTGGGTTGTTTCCCATCCCAGCTTGGCTGAACACACATAAAAGCAGGATTCTGTGCTCCTGGCTTCTGACTGTAAAATATGCCGCTCAGAGGACAAAAACTCATGTCTGCCTGGTGAGGATGGTGGAGTGAGCATTTGATAGGCTTGTAGGTTTCTTGTTTTGAAGAAAACCAGCTGTCTCAGGCACATAGATGAGCATGTTTGTTTATACAGAGTGTACCGTAGCCTAATAATGATACCAGATCATTACCAAAATGGCAGGTGTCAATTCTGACCTACAGCTCAGAGGCTTTTACTGCCAGGAATATAATTTAGACCCCATCTCTGATGGAGCAGCTTGCTTGATGCTGCTGACCTTTTCCAGCTGCAGCTCTAATAGAACTGTGGCAAAATGTTTGCAGTAGCCCGGGGCTTGCCCGAATGCCCTACTCATCTATCCGTGGGCCTTGCTGGTGGTCGGAAATGTGCCTTTTTTGTTCCTAGGTCACTGGAGTCTCTAGGATTCTGCATGGGAAGGGGGAACCACAGGCTGCTTGGAGGGTAGGACCTGGGGGGATTTCTGGGCCACATCACATGGCCTGGCCAGAGACCAGAGCCCGGGTGCTTGCAGCTGGAGCTGAGACGATATAATAATAAAGCGCTCTGTCCCCAACAAAAGGCTCTGGCATGGGCTTCAGCGAGCCGCGAGCAAGGCTGGAGCCATAAGTTGTCACATGTCCCCCGAGGAGGGCCCTCACAGACACAGGCAGCCATCCCCTCGCAACAAGTCACAGTGAGCAAGGGAGGCTGGTGCAGCTGGGGAGTGGGACCGAGGGAGAGGTCTTCACAGAGAAGAGGTCTTCACGTGCGGGGGAGGACACCCGGAGTTGCTACAGTCAGTCGCACGGTTCTGCCCCCAAGTGGGGGCTCTGGGCATGCATTTTGGTAGGTGAGGCTGTGCAAGGAAACCCAGGCTTCCTGGGCAGGTGTGTGGTGCCCTGGCTGGGGACTCCAGGGAGGAGATTGCTCTCTCTTTCTCTCGTGTGTGTGAGATATTCTAGTATTTTAGATATTATGTTTTGCATCATATTTGTGGGATACATACACATCTATACATGCACGTCTGCACCTGTTGATCTCCCTATAACACGGCATTGAGTAGTTGTCCTCTATTCTCCCACCTTCTAAACCCCTGGGCTTTGCCTGCAAGGCTGCATACGAGCTGGCTGCCATGTGCCCCTGGGGCCCCACCTGGACCACCTACCTGCGGTCACTGAACACAGAACAAATCTTGCCTGTCGTCTCTTGCCGCATGTATTCAGGCTTTCCTCCTTCCCAACCCAAAGGTGGTCCTGGATGGCAGGCCGGTGGTTCAGTGGCACTCAGTGTTTGCCCTATTGATGAATGAGTCATACACATTCTCATTTATCTTCTTCTGACCAAGGGTCCAGTGGATAGCTTTAAACAGCTAACCATTTAATCCTCCCTGCCTCAGTTTCCCCATCTGTATGGAAGAGACATTTTAGTACCTTCCTTGTGAGGTTGCCATGACCGTTAAATGAAATAATGCTCAGGTACAGGGATGGATTCAACATGGCGGCTGCTATTACTGTTTGCTTCATCCTCCCTGCCAGTTCCCTGCATGGTGTGGGAGCGAATCATAGCCCAATCAAGAAGCAGGTGACTGGGTTTAAGCCAGCCTCTTCTTCCCCCGCTCTTGAGGCTGTGGCCCCCACCTCTTTTGCGCCTAGTGTCGCCCTCCTGCCAGGCTACCGAGAATGTTCCTGGAACACACCAGCTCTGGTGTTTGCAACAGCACCGGAGGGCATGTTTTCACACTTGGGTGGCACATTGTGGTGGGGCATCACCCCTCCAAGTTTCTCCTAGGAGCTTTTTCCAAGTCCTGCCACTGTTGGTTCAGATGCCAGCTGTGGAAACAGCTGTGCTTCTACCATCTCCTTTTCCTCTCCCTGGCTTTTTGCTATCACGTTAGCAGGCAAGTGCACTTAAAAATAAGTGGCAAAGTTGCACTTGTTTGCAGCGTAAGACATGTCACTCTTTGGAAGGGATTTTGTTCTTTCTGTAGAATAGATAAGACATGGAGATCAAGTTAAGGAACTTTCCCCGGGAGCTCTTCTCTCAGGGAGTGGGAGCGTGTATCCTTTGTCCTTCCGCGCGAGGGCTCTGGGGAAGAACAGGAGCCGCAGAGCATCATGGCCGTTAGTGCAGGCTCTCACTGGGCTTGCTTTCCCATTGATCTATTTCTCTCTAGTGAATGAGTTTTACAGAAACTGCAGAGAGATTTTCCCCTAATGATTGTGAATAGAAAAGAATAAAAAGTGACTCCAGGGTATCTTGGGACCTTACCTGTCAGCGCTTGCTGGCATTACATCTCAGAATGTAAAGGGCCTTCTCCCGTTTTGCTGGGATAAACGGTTCTTTTTAGTCAGAGATGGAGAGAAAAAAGGCCTAGCTTTTCCCACAGTACTGAAGAGCCTCCCTTGCTTAGGGCGAGGGTCTTCCCTCTCCTCATCTCTCTCAGAATCCCAAGAAAGGTTGGCTGGAGCCCCGTGGCTAGCTGGAGCCCAGAACAACTCCATAGATAGAGTTTTAGTGTCTTTCCAGCAGGCAGTCAGTGTCTTACCTGGAGCCCAGGAAGTGATCTCTGGGAGATTTTCTCAGGTGGCTGGTACCGTCATAGGTGTCCAGCTGGGAGGTGCCCACATTGGTCTGTTCAGGGCAGAGTGATGTTAGCTTTCCTTGTGGGTCCTGAGTTCTGGCCAGGTCATGGTCCAGCTGCAGGTCTCCCTGCTGGATTCCTTAGACAGATACTAGTCCTGAGTGTTCACCTCTCTAGCTAGGGTCTGGGCCTGAGTCAACTCTGGCCTTCTAATCTGTATTCTGTGATAGACGAAGCTAGGTGGTCACCGTGGTGTCCCAGCATTAGTACAAAAGGTCTGGTCCTGGTAGGATATCAATATATACCCACCTGCACTTGAAAAAAATGGGTGAAGGGGAATCTTACAGATTCCCCAGCTGCGGTAGGTGAGTCCTCACGATTACAGGCTGTGACTGTGCCCTTCTGTGGGCTGAGTTGAGGAGACATGGAGGGACTGGGCCCTCCTTTGTTTCAAAGTGACGTATTTATATATCCTATTCCATAATAATAAGACCAGGCAAACTGTTGGAAACTGTGGGGTGAGAATCACTTCGGGCCTGCCTGTCTTAGTCTGTTTTCTATTGCTGTAACTGGATATTGCAGACTGAGTAATTGATAAAAAAAAAAATAGAGGTTGTCTTACTTTTTCATCACTGTGACTCAGTACCCAACATGCACAAGTTTGGGGGAAAAAAAATTTCATTTCAGCTCACAGTTTCCAAGGTCACAGTCCATTCATGGGCAGCAGGCAACAATAGAAGGACATGGCGGAGGTAGAGGTTGGGGCAGCTCCTCATAACATTGCAAACAGAAAGCCAAGGCAAGTCAAGTCCGCCAAAGGAAGGTTGGAAGCTACAGATATCCTTCAGGTCCTATCAGTGTTCTGCCCCTTCCAGGTGTGGAAGGTGTGGCAAGCCCCCACCACACGCCTGTGATCTAATCCACACGTGGGAATCCAATCTGCCTGTCCTCTACCACATACTAATAACTCACCCCGCCAGCCCAGGTGCCCATCTCCCAACAGCACACGGTTCTATCGACAATCCATAACACACAAAATACACAAGACTTTTGGGGAACATTCCAGATCCAAACCACAACAGAGATTTATATATGGTTCTGTGGGCTGGAGGTCCAAGAGCACAGCGCTGGCATCTACTCAGCAGCTGGTGGTGGGGGTGGAGGGGACTTCTTGCGCTGTCACACAGTAGAGGGCATCCCTTGCAGAGAGACAGCAAGTGTGGAGCTCTCTTGCCCTTGGGAAGCCACCAGTGCATTGTGGGAGTCCCACCCTCAGATCTCATCTTATCCTAACTACCTTCCAAAGGCTTCACCTTTAAATACCATTAATGTGTGAATGTGGAGATGGAGTTTTCAGGGGGTGCATTCAAACCACACAGAGCCCAACGTAGTAAAATCAAGAGCTTTGCCTTTGTGTGGGGCCCCTGCATGAGCCCTACATCCTTCTCCTGCACAGGCAGGAGAGGCAGGTGAGAGGCTGCCAGGTCAGGAGACATGCTCAGGACAGTACAAATAGTAAAAGGCTATCTCTTAAGAGGAGGTATAGGGCCTTGGTTACCTCAGCATTCATGTTTGACTGCAGAACTAATCTGAGTGACTTTTCTTAGGTCCTGTGTTCTGCTGCCTAATCCCTTGTAGGACAAGGCATCAGGAGACCAGGCAGCTCCATGACGTGACAGGCCTGCCATAAGGCCCACGTCCCCCTCCCTGAGGACACCTGCTTACCCAGGCAGGGGGCGGTGGAGGCTGTCCTTTCTAAGCCCTTACACTGCCACTCTTTGGGTACTTTCAGCTGAATTCCTGCAGGAGATAATCCCAGAAGCTGATTTCATGAGTGCAGAGTGTCTGCGGGCTCCCAAAGCAGATCGGCCTGCTCACATTCCTGGGGACTCCGGGAGACTCTTTGGATGGTTCACAGATACAACAGACAACAGACAGAGGTTCCCTGACTGGGCAGGAGGTGCCTGATCCACCAGGCGTTCACCACACCAGTGATAGGTCTTGAGCCTTTGATGGAACCCCACAGTGCAACCTAACTCCCTGGCATCACATACTAGCTGACAATGGAGGCCACTGGCCTCTTTTCATCTCGGTTGCGTTGTGTTAGTATAAATCATTAGGTAAGAGATGCTTTGCAGTAAGTCTTATATTCAGTACAATTATAATAAGGTCAGGGTTGTGTAATTAAATGTTATTCACCCCAATTTTCTCCTCAGTCTACCTTCAGTACCTGCCAGGTAGAAGAAGTGAAGGCGTGGGGTTAGAGCAGGATTTGAGTTTTGGCTCCGTGTATAGCTCCTGTGTGACTTCAGGCCTTGGCTAAGCCTCAGGTGGATTTGGTAGCAGTAGCTTCTAGGAGGAGAAACCTGTACAGCACCCTTGGGGGATGTTCTATAAATGTCGGCTCTCTACCTTACTCTTGAGGATGCATTCATTACTTCATACACTGCTTCCTGTGGAGGCCGCTCCTGAATTAGTAGTGTACTTTTGCCATCAATTACACCCGGGTGTAGCCTGATTAACCATGGCAGAGAAGAGCCCCGGGGCTGAGCGCCACCAGATTCTTCAGTGTGGGAGACGGCTCTGAAGCCAAGGCTTTGTTCCCTGCTTTGCCACCGTTGCTTGGGTGGGTACAACTTGCGCATGCTCTCCTCATCTCTGGACAGGGATAATGACATCGCCCAGGCTGTGGAGAGGAACAGAGGAGCTGGCGTGTGTCAAAGCACCAGGCATACCGCCTGGTACACGTCCGTTCCCTCCCTCCTCCTTTTCTTCCTTCTCCCCTCCCTTCCTTCTCAAAGCAGAGTTGCAGCTGATAGGGAAATCAGGGTGTTGCCAAGAATGCTTGATGCCAGGCCTTAAGGTCAGGGAGTAGAGTTGTAGCACGAGGGAGTAGCAGGTCCCCCCCCCCCCCCCCCCCCCC
>PVKB01006324.1:0-40010 GCA_004027205.1 Ctenodactylus gundi | reverse complement strand
CTCCTAGGAGGCAGATGGAGAAACGGAGACCTAGCAGGAGAGAGACACCCAGGTCCACATAGTACGCTACATAGTCTCGTTCTGGGCAGGGTGGGCTCTCGTGCCCCTGCCCTTTGAGCTATAAGTCTCTGGGGTTGCCCTGACCACAGTTTCTTGAGCATCAACTGTGGGACCCTGACTAGACCTGGGATGATTGTAGGTAGAAAGCGGCTCATACCCCCGATAATCTTGTTTCTGGAGACTGGCAGGGGTGGAGCCCCTCCCTCTTATCCCAGGCCCAGGGTGGCCCACAGCTCAGATTACATCATACCCAAATTCCTAATTTTTCCCTGCTTCCAGTCCCCTACCAGAAGTCAACCATGCAAATTAGTCTACTTTCAAATCCTAAAATCCCTCCAATCAGTAAATGACCCTTGCCCTGTTACCCTGGCTGACCCACCTTCCTTAAACTGCTTATAAGCCTGGCCCTCACCTCCAATAAAAGAGCTGTTACACTGATTTCATGCTGCTTGAGACCCTTTTCCCACAGACTTAGCTGGTTCCTGATTGCCAGTGGCCAATGGTGGCAGGGACCCTGAAGACCCCTACAGTCAACTACATGTGAGGCTCTGGTGTTCCACATTCAAGTCACTCACCCAAAATGTGAAGATATACTGTCTCAGGCACAGTCAGAACGGGCAGATGTGGTTCCTGACCTCAGAGGACTTCTGGTCTATTGGAAGTACACAGAGACAAGCAGTAACAAGGGCGATCAAGACTAGGACAAAGAAGGGACAGAGAATGGTGTGGGAAGAAACTAGTAGGATGGGGCTGTGGGGGGAGCGGTCAGAGAGGATGATTTTGGTATCATGGCATTTATTTCTGTTAATATTACTTCCGTTCCCTGTGTACTACAATATTGTCTCCTCGGGAAACTAAGGCTCAGGGACACCAATCGACCTCCTCAAGATCACACAGCTGGCCACTGCAGAAGCCAGAATTCGAACTCTGTTCTGCCTTATCCTGAAGTCCAGGTTCTTTCCACCATCCTTGGTTGTTTTTCTAATTATTCATGGGATATGGTGACATTAATGATGGCATTAAAGGCCCCAAGGCCAGGTGCGTGTGTCCAGCCTCACTGCTGTCGCTGCCTCCTGTGCCAGGGGAGGGACAGGCCGGATATTGCACAAGACCTTCTTGTGCCTCTGTCTGGGACTGACCTCATTAGGGGTCAGGTTACCTGTCCTTGGGCCATACTTTCTACACCACCATTTATCCAGGGTTCTTAGGAAGCCGGGCAGAGCACCTTATTTCCATAGACTGATACGTGGAGTCCCAGCTCCCAGATGCTTTTCTCATTTCCGGGTTCATGATTGTTTTGAATTCACCAGCTTCATATGGGGGTGGGGGAGGGAAATAAAAGCCTTCATTCATCACAAAAGCAAACCACGTAATCAAAAAGACATATCCTGTCCTCTGGGTGCTGCCTCATTTTCTCCTTGATTGGCAAGTGTGTGCTGTGCTTGTCGGTGGGCTGTCCTGCTGACAGCTGCCGGGCCTGGTCCTCCCCCAAGGACCCTGTCTCCGATGCTTCTGACCCCAGCTGCTTTACAAGCACAATCAGTTCTTAAATCATGACTTGTCTCCCCAACCAAAAATTTATAGCTAGTTCACCGTGAGCCCTGGCTGCCAGACAAACTGTAGCTTGGGCCATCTCTGTGCACTCTGCGCCTACAATTTTCATCCAACAGAAAAGTCTGTGTAAGCGTGTGTGTGTGCATGAAAGCATGTCTGTCATGGTCTGGGTGTCATCCACATGTCAGACACCCATGGTAATGCATAGATGTGTGGAGTGCCAGTGTGACCTTCAATGTCTTTCAGGAGAGGGGCAGGAGACACTTCTCCACGTTGTGGTTTAGGTGGGCAGATGAACATTAGGGAGCTGTGGAGCCTGGGGAGGGGCAAGAATTCACATACGGAGCTGAGACTAGAAAAAGTCTCCTGGGAGTGGGGCTCTGGAAGAAATATGGAGCCAGGGGCTATGTACATAGTTCAGAGTTTACAGAATTTGCTGAGGCAGTGCCAGGCCCTGGGTTTGATTCCCCAGCACCACATAAGCTGGGTGTGGTGACATATACCTGTAATTCCAGCACTCTGGAGGCTGAGGCAGGTTACTGTGAATTCTAGGCCAGCCTGGGCTACAGAGTGAGACCATGTCAAAAGAAAAAGAAAGAAAGAAAGAAAGAACGAAGAAGCCAGCCATAGACCTTTGCCCTGTCTTGGTGATTGCTGAGAGTAAGTGACCTAAGGTCTTTCCCAGCGGCAGCCCCTTCTGAGTGCCATGTCCTTCATCCCCACTCTTCTCCCCACACCAGGGCTTGTGTACAGCTTGGTTAGCCCCTCCCTGGTACCCTGGCTTCCTTTTCCTCTTGCGGCCTCTCACCCATCTTCACAGCTGCTGGGGCATCTGGCACGCCCATACATCTGGCCTTATCCTTGCCTAGAAACCTTCAATCCTTCATCATCCTTAGAATACAGTTTAGATTCCCCAACATGGCATGTAAGGACCTCCAGAAATGGCCTGTTCTACAGCCATGGCTGGGCCTTTTCTGCTTAGGGAATTGGGGCAGTCACTCTGCAGTGTATGTGGCCCACTGCTACAGATATTTGGGCCCTTGCCTATGTTGCCCACCCAATGCCAGAGTGTTGTTCCTTGCTGGGAAGCCTCTCTCTCCTTGGTGCTTGTATTGCACCACACACACACACACACACACACACACACACACACACACGCACACACTTCTTGTCATGTCCTCCTGTGTGCAAAACACTCCTCAGCTCACATGACTGTGTCTCTCCAGCGAGTCTTTAGCATGCAGCCAGGCCTGTGTCCCTCAGTGCCTGAGCCTTGCGCACAGCTCAAAGGAGGCTCAGGGGTGCTTGCAAATGATGAATAACACATAGCTTCCACCATAAGTTCAGATTTTTATTCAGGATTTCCAAAATGGAGGCTCCACCTTCGAAGAACCTGCCTTTCTACCCCGTAATCTGTAGGTTGCAGGTGTGGCTCTGTGGTGCAGGACTCTGTGGGCCCACCTAGGTTTGCAAAGTGTTTTCTTTCAGGTGTCAGCCTTCCTATGAGTGACCAGATTCTATCCACAGAAGGAATATGGTGGCTTCTCAGACTACAGAAAAGCAATGTAATTTCAAAACCTCAGTTTTTCCTTAGCTCCAAGTTGCACAAATGTTATGTGATTTTTTTTTGCTTGTTTTTGAGACAGAATCTACCTATGTAGTCCAGGTTGGTTCTGAACTCACTATGTAGCCAGGCTGGCTTTGAACTTACAGCAATCCTCCTACTCAGCTTCCCTAGTGCTAGGATCATAGGTGTGCACCACTGTGCTTGGCTTCTGTGGTGCTGGTGAATTGAACTCAGGGACTTGTGCTAGCTAGACAGGCACTCTAGCCACTGTGCTAGTCCTCCAGTCCCCTAATGTTTTATTATTAAGATCACAGAAATGGGAACTTGGGCATTGCAGTCTATTCCCTAGATGAGGGTATCATTCTCTCACAGAGTGCCATGAGTAGCATTTCAGATGATGTCCTGTGAGGATGTGGAAGACCTAAACTGCTACTCACCTGCCTCAAAGATTTAAGTATGGGTTACTTAGCACAAGTCCATTTGTAGGAAATCCAGCCAGGAGCATCAGCTCGGAAGAATGGCCTCCTTTGTTACACTGAGCACATGCCTTCAGGGATGGGTGACTAATAGCTGTCTAGGAGCCAATGAGCAGTGAATCCCTGGCCTTCTCACAGCAGGACTGGCCAGTATGTGACAGGCATGTCACTGGGTCCCAGGGTCACGCAAATAGCAGACATGATGAATCGATCCCAGCGTTTTTCCTAGAGGAGTTCAGGGGGTTTCCTCCTTCCTGTGCCAGATATCAGATGCCCAGCCTCAGGCAGGCTCTGGCTCAACCATGGACCAAAGCTCACATTCCTTGTGGGCCTCGATGCAGCTGCAGAATCTAATTCAAAGGGAAAGCAGGAAGGCGGCAGGCAGGGCAAGTAGGCGGTGGCATAGTCTGCCCTCCACAGTCTAAGCCAAGTCTCCTCTTGGGGCATCCCTGCCTCTACCCCAAGGAGCCCGGTCTTCACAGCAAAGCTGGTCTTGCGGGAAGGGGCCGAGGGCGCTGTTTCAGGGAGGGCCACAGAGTATCTCTTGGCCTGGGACTTTGAGCTCCCTGAAGGTCTTCCTCATTTTTTCATTCAAGTGTTTATCAAGGCTGGATCTGGGGAGACAGAAATAGACATGGCCTCTGCCCACAGGCAGCTGACAGTCTCAGACAGGCCAGAAACCCGTGGCCAATGACACAAACCTCTGTGACAAGTACTTAGAGGAAATCAAGACTGAGCTACTCAGAGAACGAATAGGCTGACTAGGCACAGAGCGAAGGGAAGGTGTGCCGGGTAGAGCGGTCAGCGTGCACCAAATCCAGTGTCAGAAAGACCCTAGCCACTTGCAAGACAGCTGCAGGGCTGCTACAGAGAGGAGGGGCCAGAAGGAATGGGGAAGGTAATTTGCTTCATCTTGCAGTCTTCAGGAAACCGCCGGCAGAACCCTAGCTCCGTGACTGCAGCCCCTGGGCCAGTGCCATGGATGTAGTGTTGAGGGCTGGATGGGCAGAACGCGGAGTGGCGGAGTGTGCCGGAGCATGGACGTGTCTGTGTCTGGAGTGGATTCCTCCCAGCCACCTCACCTTGGGGATCTGGGACAAGACAGGTTTTAACTGAGTCTTAACTGACCACTGACTTCACTGCCCTGACCGCTCCGATGGGTGTTTCACTGCAGGCATTTGTGTTAGGTCTCTGCCTCTTGCTTCCCCCTTTCCCAATAATTGGGTCGTAGCCCCCAATATCTTGAATCAGGATTCAGTATTGATTTATTGTGTCGATCTGCCTCTCTGTTTCATCTCTCCCTCACCCACACTGAGGATTGGACCCAGGGCCTTTCCACTAAGCAGTGTCTCCTCCGCATTTTTCTTCTTACTATTTTTTTAAAAATTGAGACAAGGTGTCACTAGGCTGCCTAGGCTGGGTTCAAACTGGCGATCCTTCTGCTTCAGCTATGTTGTGTGTTTCTGTATTAAAAATACTGTCAGTGGGCGTGGTGGCACGTGGGAGGCCAAGGGCAGAACCCGTGTGTTTGAGTTTAGTCTGGGCAGCTCGGCAACTTAGACCCTGCCTCCAAAATATAAAATAAAAAAGGGCTAGGGATGTAGTAGCTCAGTGCAAAGACTGAGTTCAATCCTTAGGATAAAAAAATTCCACCTAATAATTCGAAGTTTACCTTGATCCCCTAATTAATGGTAATTAATCATTTCGTGTGGCCTAGAGCTTTCATCTGGAGCTCCTCAGTCCTCAGGCTCCGTGGTTTTGTCTGGAGGCTTTGTTAGCCAGTTTTACTGGCTGCGCTCGTCCTTCGATCCTGTCCCAATCCTCCCATGGCAGCTGTTTGCTTTGGGCACAGGGATGGAAATCCAGAGGGAACTTGGTAGAAGTTTTTGGTGTCAGGCTCCAGCAGACTGCTGGATGCCTACCTGACCCAGAGGTATAGGTGGTAGGTGACCTGCTCTGAGCCTTGCCCTGGGGCAGAGGGGCCCCCTGCTACTAGCTGTTCGCCACACCACTCTTGTTCAACTCCTGACTTCACCTTCCCTCCTTCCCATGCCTGGCATCTCACTTGGCCCATGATTCATTATGGCTTTTAAAAAGGCCTTGCTTTCTGGATTGAATGGTCTGTACCCATTTGGAGCAGGGAGTGCAGCTAGGTATTTGTGGTGAGTGTTCCTAAGTGCAGTGGTTTGGGGTTAGAGGATTCCTGCTCTTAGCGAGGACTGTGGCCCACAGCCCAGAGAACTCCCTTTCATCTGGCTGGAAAGAACAAGAGGTGGGGAGTATAAACGGGAGTGGCTGGACCCTGGGAAAAGAGGGTGCGGGTACGGAGGATCCTTTGTTTCATTTCCCCAACTCCAGGGATAGGAAAACATCAAACTTCTGCTTGGATCCCGGGTAGGGAAAGGCTGTTCTGCCAGAATAGCCTGGAAAGGGCTTCAGAACACATGTGGGCCATTTCTTGGGCTTGGGGTGGGTTTTGGTCCCCAACAAGCAGGTCTTGGTTCCATTGAATAGACTTCCTGGGGGAGAACTACCCCAGCTTTTCTTCTGCTCCCTCCCTCCTCTTTTCTCTCTCTCTCTCTCTCTCTCCCTTCCCTCCCTCTCCTTCTTCCTCCAGGCTTGACACTCTCTCTAACTCAACCCTTGTAGCTATAGTTAGAGCCTCTTAGGGACCAGTTAAACTGGGTAAGGTCTGGCTACAACAAAACGTGCAAATTCTCCTTCCTTTCACAAGAAACATGTCCCTGGGATATCTCCTGAATACACTCATCAGCTTCTTGTCACAGTCCTGGGATTATGCTTGGTGAGGACTGTTACAGAAACTCTGTGAAAATCCTCCATCCCGGCATGGGGAGGGCGGGTCCTACCGGTTTCCTGTGGAACATTCTGGTTCCTATTGTTACCCTGTATTTATAGACTGGGCTCCAGTAAGAGCCCACCTCCTTCTGTCACTGGTTGAAAGGCTGTTTAATGCAATCCCAAGGGAAGGGACGTGGACTTGGCGTGATTGTTGGATCGTGGTGGAGAAAGGAGAGAGGGACTGAGGGAATAAATCACCCTGGGGTGCTGCATGAATCACCTGACCCTCTGGAGAGGGGCAACTATTAGCAGTATTGTGGCCCTCTGTTCCCTTTCAAGAGTCCCACAGTGAATAACACCCTTTTCTTCCCCCCACAGTGGCAAGAGGCTTTGTACTCCGCCCACACCCAGCTCTGAGTCTCAGGAGCTTGGTCCGACTGTTGAGTGTGAAACAGGTGTTAGCGGCCACTGCCTGGATTCTCCTTCCATTTTCATGATTTCCCCACCCAAAGGAAGGAGGGTTTAGTGGACAGGGTGTCGCAGACTGGTGAGGGGCTTCCTGGGGGCTGGCAAGGTGGGCAGAAGAATGGGCGTCAGCTCGGGGAGTGGCTTGACTCCCCAGCCCCTGTCTTAGAGACTTCCTTGTTGCTGAGACAAAATCCCAGACATTCACAATGTACGCGAGGAAAGATTCATTTAGCTCACGGTTTCAGGAGGACTCACGCAGTCCATTCATAAGCAGCGGCCATGGCGGAAAGCATGTTGCAGAGACTGGAGAGCTGCTCACCCCACGGCAGGCAGGAGCCACTGAGACCAGAGCCAGCTGGTGTCTGCAGACTCAGGCCAGGCCAGGTCCTCTGGAAGAGGCTGCAACGGTGTTTCTTCTTCCCTCCTTTACTTAGCTCAAGCCGCAATTTGGGCCCCCACACCTAGGCTGCTGCTTCTGCTCTCAGTTCTCGGTGATGTCCACTCAGTCAGGGCCACTGACAGACATCTGTGGAGCCCTCACTGTCTACCAGCCCCAAGACTGGACCGGATGCCCATTACCCTGAAACAACTCTCAGTGTGAAGCACGTGGTCTTGGGTTTTTGTTGTGGTAAAATGCACATAATATAAAACTTAACCATTGTCTTCGTTTCTAAGCGGGCACTTGGGCGGTGCCCAGTCCTCAGTCCGCTGGCATTGCTGTGCAGCCCATCTCCACAACTCCTCATCCTGCAGAATTCCGTTCATGTACAGAGAGCTCCTCTCTTCCACTAGCCCCAGCCAGCTACCACCAAGCCTGCTCTCTGTCTCTACAAATTTCACTGTGATAGGTACCTCATATAAGTTCATTCATGTGCCATTTGCCATTCTGTGATGAGCTCATTTTGCTTAGGGTTCATGCATGTAGTAGCATTTCCTTCCCTTTTATGGCTAAGTAATATTCTATTATATGTAAATGCACATATGATGCAGTGCTTGGGATCCAACCCAGGGCATCACGCATGCTAGGCAGGTGCCATACTGCTGCACTTGTTCTTCTGTATGACGTGTTCAGTTTGCTCATTCCCCCGTGGATGGACACTTGGATGGCATGCCCTGACCTTTCGTCTCTTATGAATAACACTGTTGTGAACATGGGTGTAAAAAACATTCCTTGAGATTCTGTTCTCAAGAGCAGCTATTTTTAATCTGGGGCCCATGAACTCTGCGCAGTGTGGTGTGCTCAGATAAATGCATGTGGCAGGGGTCAGGGGAGCAAATTCGCAGCTCCCGGCAGGTTCCCAGTGGGTCTGGGATATCAAGTGTCCAGGCTAAAAGCAGCGGCTACTTCCAGACCCTGGAGGCTCTGCTTGGCCTGGGTGCTGTCCAGCAGCAAGTGCGGGTAGAAGGAGCAGGCCACCCACATCACGGTTCCAGTCCCACTTTTGCCGTCTACTACCTGGGTGGCCCTTGGCAGTTTAGTTAATTCCCTGAAGGTTGCACGATGCCCTCCGCACTCCGCACCGTATTCAAGTCCTCATTGCAGGATATCCTGGAAAAGGGAGATGTCACTAAATTAAGGAGCTGGATTTTCTTCAGAAGGAGCCAGCCCTGCTGACAAGTTGACTTTAGTTCACCGATACTAAGTTGGACACCTTTCCTCTGGAACTGTAACAAAACAAATATGTGTTGTTTTTATGTCACGAGTGTTGTGATAATTTGTTAAAGCAGCAGCAAGAAACTAATACAATTTAGGTGTGGTGGCTTTCACCTATAATCCTGGTGCTCTGGGAGGCTGAAGCGGGAGCATTGGGAGCTTGAGCCCAGCCTGTGCAACCCAGTGACTTAGTGAGACCTTGTCTCAAAATTTAAAAATAAAAAAGTAGCAAGGGGGTATAGCTCAGTTTAAAGGCACAAAAGCTCTAGGTTCAATCCCCAGCACACACACACACACACACACACACACACACACACACACACACACACACAGAGGCAAACTGATATGTATGGGCTTTGGAACCAGACAGCCTGGGTGTGAGCCCTGCTGAACCACTTACCAGCTGTGTGACCTTTCTGAGTTATGTATCTTCTTCAAGCCTCAGTTTCCTCATCTTCAAAAAACAGGGCCTGCCACACAAAGATATTAAGAGAAGGAAGGAGTTGACATTTGTGAATTACTGAGAACAGTGCCTGAAACCTAGCAGGTCCTGCGTCTGTTAAATAAATAGCAAGCAAGCACAGGAGTGTGCCTGGCTCACGGGAGGCTGCGGCTGCTACTGGTTTACCAGTTGACTTCTTGGGTCTGCTCAAGGGTCTGTTGGAGAAGGCAGGGAGGCGTGTATGAGGTGCCTTTCAGGAAGCCCATCGGTGACTTTATTAAACTGAAGCACAGGTGCCTGAAGGAACAAATCCACATTTATTTGTTACATCTCAATGACCTGTGACATGTAGTGGTAAGAATCATGATCAAGTAGAATGGAGACACTACCTTTCGGACCTGGCCAGATCTCTTTTCTTTTCTTCTTTTTCTTTTCTTTCTTTCTTTTTAAAATTTATTCTTATTTTTTAATTTTTTTGAGACAGGGTCTTGCTCTGTAGCCCAGGCTGGTCCTGAACTCACTATGGAGCCCAGGCTGGCCTTGCAACAAGTCTGCTAGAGTGAGGAGAGGGACAGTGCAGGCCCTTTTGCGTAGGGGATTCTGGGGTATAAATTTCCACAGGTAGTTTCCAAGGTGAGGGTGCCCTGGAGGCCTGGCTTCATTCAGTAGGGTGTGGCATATGGCTGCAGAGACCTCAGTATGGGAACCCAGCAAGGGCCCCAGGCATCAGGGTCCAGGTGGTGGCAGGAGTAGGCACTGACAATGCTGTGGCCAAATGCATGGTAAGCTGCACCTTGGTGATTGTGACCCTTGTGACCATCCCAGAGCCCTTCCCAGTGAGCAAAGGGCACACTGGTGCATGACTATTGCTATCAGTCGTGAGGAGGGCCACCCCTTTCCATACAAAGTTGGCCTTTGCCAAGGGGTGCCAGCCAGGCCAGCTGGGCAGGCTGCCAATGACACAGTATTCAGAGCCTGTGGTGGAAATGCGCCTGCGAAGGAGGCCTAGAAACATGCCGGTGTTGAATTTCTGTACATGGGAACTATTTTTCACAGGTTGGCTGAGTCAGTGGGATCGATGGGCCTGGTGAGGAAGCCGGCCTTGCAGGGAGAGCCTTGACAGGGAGCCTAGCTAGTTACGTTTCCTGCAGAGCTCTGTTCACAAGATCCTGGGGCCTCCAGCAGAGCAGGAAAGGGCTCCAGAGATCATTTCCCTCCATGAATGGCCATGCTGAGAACATCTCTATTAGCTTCAACCAATAGCTTTCCCCAGATAGTTTTTCTAAAAAATACTTTATTAGGTTTTTTAAATTACAAAATCAATATAGGCCTAAGTTAACACAGAGGTACATTCTAATTATTAAAGGAGAAAAAAATCAGTAGTTTTCAAACCCCTACCCCATCTCCCCAGAAGAATTGGCACTGCCCAGGTGGTGCTTCGCTAGAGGTGATGCCCACACCTCTCTGTATGTGCTTATGTGAAAATATGCCAGCATGTATAGAGATGGGAGATTTTTGTCTGTAATGCTGATTTTTTAATAAAAGAGGAATCACATCATACTCATTAAAGTGCAATTTTTCTCTTTTTACTTAATAATAAATCTAATTCAATATATATAGATCTGCTTCATTTAAAAAAATAGCTACATAATGTTCCACAGTGTAGGTGCCATAGTTTATTCAACTGTTTCACTATTAATGTGTGTTCAGGTTATTTCTGGG
Organism: Ctenodactylus gundi; assembly: GCA_004027205.1. Lineage (NCBI taxonomy): Eukaryota > Metazoa > Chordata > Mammalia > Rodentia > Ctenodactylidae > Ctenodactylus > Ctenodactylus gundi. The sequence goes on along the minus strand of PVKB01006324.1, from coordinate 29,268 downwards.
TAGTTTTTTGGGGAGGTGGGGTGGTAAGTAAGGTCTTACTATGTAGCACATGACTTTGAACTCAAGTAGCCCAGGCTGACCTCATACTCATGATCCTCCTATCCTTAATGGAATTATAGTATAATACATGGTAGTTTTCCAAGATTTGGCTTATTTGCTGTAATCATAAATAAATAAGTGTTTCTTAAAACAAAACAAAACAAAACTCTATTCTCCTGGAATACCCATTCCACCTTTTTTTTTTTTTTTTTTTTTTTTTTTTTAAGCAGGGTTTCATCCTACAGTCCAGACTGGTCCTGAAGTCACGATGTAGCCCAGGCTGGCCTCAAACACAGGGCAATCTCCTGCCTCAGCCTCCCGAGTTAGAGTAGTAGGATTAAGGTGTGCGCCACCACACGCAGCATGTATGGTGCTGGAGAATCAAATCCAGGGCCTTGAGCTTGCTAGGCAAGTGCTTTAACTATTTAGCTATTCCTCTAGCTTTTTGTTTGTTTGTTTCGGCAGTGTCCCACTCTGTAGTCCAGGCTGGTCCTGAGCTCACTGTGTAGGCCATGCTGGCCTCACACTCATGACAATTCTCCTGCCTCAGCCTCCTGAGTGCTGGAATTACAGGCATGCACCACCACACCTGTCTTGTGTAGTGCTGGGGAATCGAACCCAGGGCCTTGAGCTTGCTAGGCAAGCACTTTAACTGCTGCACTATTCCTCCAGCCCTTCTAACTTGTATATTATGTTGCCAAAGACTCTTGCTTGGGAAAATTAGAGAAATGGCGAACCATTAAGGCATTTTTCTTTACAGTCACATAGTCTGTGCGTCCCGAGTACAGTGCATGGGGTTGTGGCCTTGCGGTGACAGTCTGTCCACAAGGAGCCTGTGTCAGAGAGGGTGCTGAGAACAGATGGGCAAAAACCATGGGAGAAGTGCGTCAGCAGGAGAAGCTCACACGGGAGCCCAAGAGGACATGCTTTGGCCTGAGGTAGACGACTAATAGACAAGAATGAGGACTCAACTTTTGTCTCTGCCACTTATGCGCTGTGAGGTCAGCGTGGGGGAGGAACCTGGGGCAATAACTAGTACTTTCTTGTGGGCTGTCTAGAGAACTGAAAGCGTTGCTCTAACCCCAGCACAACGAGAAGGGAGGAGTGAGGGCTGGGGTTCTGTGGCACGGTGGTGACTGCTCTCCAGCGGCCTGTTCCGCACTCTATGAAGATCGGCAGAGAGGAGCTTACAGGTTCCAAATGCAAAGAAGTTGTAGGTGATAGAAATGCTAATTGCCCTGAGGATCGGTGTCATTGTACCCATGTATTAAAATACCACACGGTGCCCCATGAATATGTACAATTATTACATATTAATTAAGAAAAATATTAAAGAAAAAGATTAACACCGAGGACCATGTCAGCAAAGGGGGAAGCCGCAGGTGGCTACTGTTCCACAGCTGAGTTCAGGCATAACTCCCCTGAGTGGGTGGCGGTGACCTGCCTGCTGGTCCTCGAGGCCAAGGGCCTGTTAGTCTGTTGTTGGGAGCAGGACAGACACCCCACTAGTCCTGATCCTGGCTCTTCCATTCCCTAGGTCTTCCAACAACCAAAATCTCTTCGTTTTTAGCTGTTACAATCCCACTCTAAGCCAGAGTTGAAGATCTTGCCGTGAGCCGTGAGCAGGGTGGAGCTGTAACCGACTAGGGCCCAGCAGCCCTACCCTCTGACTGTTGTTCTTGCTTCACCCCCACCCCAACATCCACATATGTCAAAACAAAATAGAAACTTAGAACTTCCTGTTAGGGAACGTATTCTGGAGCAGGTGCTGAGAAATCTTCACTGCCTGACCTGGCAAGTCACAGAGAGAACCAGAGCCTCTTGCTGGCCTGGCTTGGGGACAGGCAAACCCCAGCAGGTCAGCCCAGCTAGTTGCCCAAGCCCTACCCCTGGCACAGCTTGTGGCCAGGACCCAGTGGTCAAGAGAGTGGACTTTGGAAACTGCTTTGGCTGTAGAGCCTGAGTTTTCCTCTTAATAGCTATCCAACCTTTAGCAAATTACCCAGTTTCTCAGAACCTGTTTCCATCTCTGCAGAACAGGAATATGAATCTTATCCCAGAGCATGGCTCAGGACTGTATGAGTTGATGCCTATTAAGGCCCAGCACAGGGCCTGGTTCTCACAGAGGCCATGGTACGTGGCATCTGTTTTCACCCTTTTTGGTGTAGAGGTGGTCACCATGGTTCCTCCCAAGATCCCCTGAAATGGGGACTAGCAAAGGCCAGCAAAGCCTGTGGGAAGGAGGGATCTTCTCCCTGGATGTTTGAGAGCCAGAAGGAGCTTTGTGCTGCGGGAACAGAGAAGAGAAGCTGCTTGCTTAAGAAGCCTAGGGGTGCCAAGTGACCAGGCTAGATCAGAAGGAGATGCTAGGAGTGGTGGGGTGGGGGCAGAAGAGAGGGGCCGGCGATTGGGTGGGGAGGGCCCCTTCTTGCCAAGTGCAGCAGGAGGTCATTAGTGCCGAGCACCCTGGGGAGCGAGCTGTGGTTAGGGATGGGGATGATAAAGTTGCAGTCACATTTTAGAGTATCCACCCTGGCAGCTGGAGATGGAAGGGATGGTACGCACAGGAGAGCAGGTGTGGCCTCCGTGACCAAGGGCTGGCTAGGGGCAGAGGCCGATGGAGTTGAGCACAAACTCCTGCCCTGTATAAGAAGGGAGCCAGTGTCTCTCCAGAGGTCTCCATAGATTCTTGGAAACATCCACGTCCCTCCTGCCAGTTCCTCTGATGCCAAATGCCTGTTTCTACTAAATTCTCCACTTCCATCCTAGACTTAGTGATCTCTTTAGATATCAGGTCCCCTTAGTTCCTTCCACTCCCCAAAGGACTCACAGCTAAGGTTTCCAGATTAGCTAGCTTTCTTGGGAGTCTGGAGCAAGAGGAAGGGGTGATGTGTGTTGTGGTTAGGATCTGGAGTGTCCCCCAAAAGTCTCATGTATTTTAATGTTATGGATTGTCTATGGAGCCATGTAATGTTGGTGGATTGGGGTTTGGTCTGGAGGGGTAGATTGCAGTTGTTGGGATTAGGGGCGTGCGACTTAAGACTAAAGGCATGTGACTTAAGACAAAAGGTGTGTAGTGGCCACACCTTCGATACTCGGATGCAGGAGAGACTGAGACTGGGACTTGGACTAGTCTCGAAGAGCCTCACTTGCCTGTCTGTGATGTCCTGAGAAGCTGGCTCCACCTTTCTGCCTCTGCCGTGTACTTCAGTTGCTGCTGCTGCCCCTGAATGGACTGTGACCATCTGAAACTGTGAGCTAAAATAAACCTTTCCTTTCCTAAATTTGTGCATGTCAGGTATTGAGTCACAGCAACAAAAAAGTAACTGAGACAGAAATTGGTACTGAGAGTGGGGTCATTGCTGTACTTTACCTGACAATGTGGCTTGGAAGCCTTTGAAACTGGTTTGCAGAAGGAATTTGGAAAGGTTTGGGGATGCAAGCTGGAGAAGCCTTTGAGTGCTCTGAGCCAAGTTTGAGGGGAGATTCTGGTCAGAGCTCAGAAGACCAGAATGCTGATAGAAGTGTGGATTGGAAAGGCCAGGCTCAAGAAGTTTTAGATGGGAAGGAGGACTGTATTGGCAAGTGGCCTAAAAACCATGTGTGCTATGATCTGGCAAAATGTTTGTTGGCATTTTGCCCTTGTCCAGAGACTTTTCCTGAAACTGAAATTAAGGGTGGTGGACTGCTTACTCTGGTGAAGGAGATCTCAAGACAGACTGATGTTAAAACTGTTACATGGCTACTGTTTGCGGCTTTTAGCCAGCTTTATAGTGAAGGACAGAAGACAATGGCAGAGAGAACAGATGTAAAAAGCTCACAGTCTGGAGTAGAAAAACATGTGGTTGTTCAAGAGACTAACATTAAACAGAAACCAAGAAGCTGGAATCAGGACTGTAAGAAGGAGGCCTTCACAGTGACTCAGGAATCAGCAAGATTCCACCCTTTACTAATTAAAGGGTGCAAAGGCAAAAAATCTTGTCCTTTGAAGAGTTCCCCAGGACTCCCAATAGGACCAAAAAGGGGAAGTGTTTGCTGGGGTTCAGCTTCCCAGAGTTCAGCAATCCAGGCACTCAGAAGCTACTGCAACCATGGCACCAAGGAGCCAGATTACTGCTCAAGCCAGTGGTGGATCTTGGAGACGTCCATGTGGTCCTGGCTTTACAAGCTTGCAGAGCCCAAGAGTTGTGGGTTCAGGGAGGCTTCCACCCAGGTTTCAGAGGAAGGCCTCGGAGGCCAAGCAGTATGCTCCTGGGAGGGCAATGTGTGCAATTCTGAAGGAGAAGCCTAAGGTCCAGTGGAGAGCCCGAAAATTTGGAGAAGTCAGGAGCATGGATTGTCAGCTGAGAAACGCAGCAGGCCGTGAGTGGATCCAGCCCAAAGGAGGGAAGATGGCGGTTGCAGTCAGCAGCAATGCCACAGGGGTGGGACCACCCAAGCCCCTTGGAGTTCATGCCTCGCCAGCATTTACCCCAGGTGCTGGACATGGAGCTACAGGATTTAACACTTGCCCTGCCGGATTTAGGAACTGTTCTGGTCCTATTGCCATTTATTCCCTTATTACTCCCTTTTGGAATGGAAATGTTTACCCTGTGCCATTTTATATTGGAAGTGCTTAACTCTTTGGTTTGAACAGGAGCTCACAGCTAAAAGTTTGTCTTACATCACGTAGGAGACTATGGACTTGGAGTTTCTCTAGCAGTGCTGAAACTGTTAAGACCTTGGTGACTCTTGGAGAAGGACTGAATGCATTTTACCTGGGGAGGACATGAGTCTTTTGGGGGCCAGGGGTGGAATGTTGTGGTTAGGATCTGGAGTGTCCCCCAAAAGTCTCATGTATTTTAATGTTATGGATTGTCTATGGAGCCATGTAATGTTGGTGGATTGGGGTCTGGCCTGGAGGGTGAATTGCAGTTGTTGGGATTAAGGGCATGTGACTTAAGACTAAAGGCATGTGACTTAAGACAAAAGGTGTGTAGTGGCCACACCTTCGATACCCGGATGCAGGAGAGACTAAGACTGGGACTTGGACTAGTCTCGAAGAGTCTCACTTGCCTGTCTGTTTGTGATGTCCTGAGAAGCTGGCTCCACCTTTTTGCCTCTGCCGTGTACTTCAATTGCTGCTGGCCGCCCCTGAATGGACTGTGACCATCTGAAACTGTAAGCTAAAATAAACCTTTCCTTTCCTAAATTTGTGTGTGTCAGGTATTGAGTCACAGCAACAAAAAAGTAACTGACACAATGTGTTAGCACAACAAACAAGCAACATTGAATTCTGTTCTTAAAAGCCATGTGGCCATTCCTACCTCGGGGGTGGGGGAGGAGGGAGTCCTAGGCAGTCTTGCATGGGTATCAGCCTTCTTCCCACCATGAGGCTGGTCCAGGCTCCTCTTAGCTGCCTTCCTTCCTCAAATCCGTAGGGCCATGACCCCGCCGTCACTATTCCTACTCATTTCTAGGCAGAACTCAGCCCCGTGCTAGTGTCTCAGTTACTTTCCAGCTGGTGGAATACCTGATGTGCACATTTTAAGGGAAGAGATTTATTTTAGCTTTCAGCTTCAGAAAGTCTCACGCAGTCCATTCACGGGGCAGCCAGCAACAGTAGAAACACATGGCAGAGGCTGGAGGCTCATGGCACTGCAGACAGAAGCCAAGGGTGGCAGGAGCCACGTGACGTGAGGAAAATTGACGTCGGAGGCTCAGGCAAGGGCAGAGCTTTCTCGAGAGGAAGCTGTAACAATATTTCTTCTTCCTTCCTTTACTTACCTCAAGCTGCCAATTGGGCCGCCCTCACCCAGGGTGGATGCCCTCCCTCACTTCCTGGGCCACAGTCAATAACACACACCTGAAAGCTCTGCCCTGGGTGCCCCCATATCAGCAAGCTGACACAATCCCTCCAGGTCAAACCCCAAGCATGGCACCTTCCAGTCAGGCCCGACCTCACAGCAGCATATGGTTCCACAGTTATCTTGCTTGTTCAAATCCATGAGGCTTTTGGGGGACACTCCAGATCTGAACCATGGCAGCCAGGCCCCTCTGATCCCATCCAACTTGACCTAAATGGAATCTTCCCATTAGCATACATGTTTATAAGGTGGCGGGGGGGGGGGGGGGGGGGCAGGCTCCTAACAGATGGCACTTCCCCTATAGGGACTCCGCCCGATGACTCTGGGATCCATCCCCTGGGGTGCAGGGTGTGAGGAACAGGGGAAGATGCTGCGTGGATGTTCTCTCTGTGGAGACGAGGGCACCTGCCTCACCAGTGGGTTCAGGTGGCTACTTTAAATGGAAGGTGCGTCTCCCAGGGTGGTGCAGCACTGTCATGGAATCCCAGCCTGTTTTAATTGTGTATTGATTCCTTGGTCAGTGAAGATTCTCTGAGAATGAACATCTAAAGGGGGCGGGGAGAGGCTTGGGTTTTCTTTAGACTAAAGCAAGACGAAGCCTACACTGATTAGTTCCCAACACTGCAGGTTCTGCTTGCCGGCTGGCAGGTAAACAGGCACCAGGCCCGGGGTCCTTCAGAGTGCTGCTGAGCCTGGGCAGTTGATGGAACTTCTGTAGGCTTAGTGTTTGTTCTTTTTTTTTTTAATCGGTAGAATAGATGTGAGATTACTTCTTTATAGGAAGGTTGAGAGGGTGCAGGGACTTGTCCTGGCCTGTGATCTGGCTTCTGGGTAATTTTGACACCTGAGGACATAGCTGTTGACTGACTTGTGTCCCCTTCAGATTTCTATGTTGATTCTGTCTTTCTCCCCTGAGATGGAGTCTCCCTTTGCACCCCAGAGTGGCCTTAGATTTGCGACCATCTTTCTCCCTCAGCCTTCTGAGTGCCATCATCACTCAGCTTCTTGGGTCAGTTCTGTAATCCTTCATGTGACAGTGTCTGGAGGTAAGATTTTTAGGAGCTAACTGATGTGAAATAGGGCCAGGAGAGCGGGGCCATGGTCTACTAGGCCTGGGGCCTTGCGGGAAGAGGATCCGCCCATCTCCACCTCCCCACCTGGGAACACACGGCAAGAAGGCAGCTAGCTGTCTGAAGCCACGGGCAGAGCCCTCCCCAGAGCCCCGCCATGGCGGCACAGCCTCCAGAAGTGAGAGAAAATTAATTTCTATTGTTTGTCACCCAGCCTATGGTATTTTATTTTATTGTGGCAGACAGCACAGACCAATGAGACGTGTCACACCTGTGGGCAGTCTGTCTTAAGATTGGTGATTCCCTGCTTTCACTGTGACTCTTCCATGGCCTCAGCGGTCACAGCGATCCGGGTCCTACTCCCTTCTTCACCTCCTGCGATCTGCCTCTCACTTGCTTCCATGTTGGCTTGCTCTTTCTCTCTTTCCTTCTTTCCTTCTTCTCCCACACTCTCCAAGCTCCATTCTGTGTGTCAGCTCTGCTTGTAACGCACGCCTTGGCCAGCTTACCTTTCCTTCCAAGTCCCCTCCTCAGACAGCCTGTCCCTACTGCCTGTGCTCAATAGGACTTTGTTCACTCAAACGTCTCTCGTTTCCTTTGCCCCAACTCATTCTCTTCCCAGCAGGCATCACTCAATGGAATTTATCTGTTGATTACCTGTTGACCTCCATTAGACTGTGAGCTCTGTGGGGACAGAGCTGTTCTTGCTGCATCCTTGAGGCTTAGCATAGAACTGTCACACAACTGGAACTCATCTCATTACTATAAGTGAGTGAAGGAATAAATGGATGAATGAATGAGCTGAAAGCTCCCTGCCTATGCATAAGAAGGCTCTAGAACCAGACCCCAAAACTCTAGATTTTCACCACCAACCCTCATCTTTCATCACGACCAGTGGGAAACTGCCTATGCAATGGCTTTCTAGCTGAAGGGTCTGTGGCGGCGACCAGGGGCCACCACAGAGATCTGTCTAGGCTGGGGAAAGGGGGAAAGGATTTGGCTGTTGAATGCTATTCGCTGCCTTTGTAACTAGAAAGCTGAGTTTGTCTTCATAGTGGACTTTCATGAAAAATTTCATTGGAATAAATGGTTCCACAGATGAGGGAAAATGGAAAACAGTACATTAGATCTACCCCTTCATATGTCAAATGAGGAATCTAAGATCCAGAGAGGGAAAGAGACTTCCACATGGGATGGCTGGTGCCAAAGCTCTCTATTCCCAGTGGTACCGTGGTCAGGGGTAGAGAAATTCTTGTTTCATAAGTGGAAAATACTTGCTTTCTCAAATGACGTATAACTTTATAACTTGCCTTTTCCTCTAAGGACAGAAGACAGGAGAAATGACTTATGGTCATTCCTGGTACCGTTTAGTCTAGGGCCATGCCATAGAGCTGCTAGGGGACATCACACAGGGCCCAGGGCCTCACCTCTTGAAGTCAGTTTAAGGCAAACGATGTCTTCTTAGGAAGACACAGAGGTGGCTCGTGTGGGCCCCAGTGCTCTGAGTCTCGCTGCTGGTGAAATCACAGACTTTTCTGGCAAATCCCAGAGCTCTTTAGAGCTACCACTTCTCGACCTTTGCTTTTTTTTTTTTCCTTTCCTTTCAATCTACTTCCATGGAGCATTTGCCTACTGGAAATTTTAACTCCCCATTACTGTGGACCAGAAGTTCATTTTATCATTGGCAATCAGCTCTTGTCCTCAGGGAAGCCTGATTAGGTATTGCAGGACTTTTGATGTTGTTTCCATGGTAACACCCATAGTCATAGTGCACATGCAGAATGTATACTCCAGGGGGTTTAAATTTATTTATCTGTATAGCATATATATTATTGATGTATTTGAAGAAAATCTGGGTTTTTAGAAAATCTGTAATTTTTCTTTTGCTTTTTTTCTGCACATGAATATATATATTTTTTTAACGATGAAAATTTGCACTGAAGTTTTTCTCCCACTGGGAGAGAACACAAAAGAGGTTTTCTTTTTTTTTCCTATTTTTTCTTCTTTCATTTAGAAAAATTCATAGTTGCTCCCAAATGAAAGATTTTCAGGTTGGTCAGAAAATATCCAAGAAGGATCTCCCTCAATATGGGAAACTTTTTCTTAAAAGATTATGATTAAATTTTAAAAATCAAAACAGAAAGAGGGGAAACCAGTGAAGCCGGTGGAATAACTCCAAACTTATTTACCTCAAAACAAACAAACAAGAAAAAGATGCGGCTCCCATCCACCCTCCCTGTGTGGCAGGCCTGCGGGGCTTGTGGTGCAGCTCCGTGACACGGCCACTGGCCACTGAAGGCTGTTTAGATGGTGTCCTTTGTGCCTGTCAGGACATCTTGTCCTGGGCCCTGCAGCTACCACATGGTGGGCTCCAGAAGTTCCGGTTGAACTGGTCTGTCCTGAGGTGACCAGATGGCCCTTCTGAACTGTCTCCATGGTGAGCTGGTGAATGACAGGCCTCCCTGTGAGTGGACAAAGCCAGCAGCCCTGCCGCAGTGAGCTGGAGGCACGGGTAGACAGAAGGGCTCAGGCAACCTTGGACAGGAGTCTGCTACGCACCACGTGTCACAGCCAGGACGTGGGGGGTCTGTGGAAAATCCCTAAGTGACTGATGCCCATTTTCTCCGAAACTTATATGCAGTGACCTCTCAGAGATGCGGTGCCCACACTGCCCAACTTGTCTGCTAGCTGTCAGCTCATCGATTTACTTCTTAACTTTGCTAACAAACGAGATTCACTGTTCCCAGACCCCATACGGTCATCCCCCTGCTCCGTAAATTCTATTTTACCTTTGTTCCTTGCTTCTGCCTGCCGATGAATTTCATGTCTGAGAAACACTTTGTATGCAAACCAACCAGACTTCTTGCAAAGTGACTTTTTAGGCACTTTGCTTTATTCCTTAATATCTGAAATGATGTGTCTGTCAGGTGGGGTCATCGTGGGAGGAGCTTGAATGGCTTTGGGCCAGGGCGCTCTTCCATCCAGTTACACATCACTTGGAAAGGATGGGCTGCCTGAAGCCTGTGGGGTGGGAGGGTGGGGATAGGCATGAGTTCTTTTGCGGCCAAGGTGGAGAATGTCTAGTCTCCAGGCCAACGCAACTGGCACATCGGGGTGAATTAATTACACAATAATTAAATATTTTACCAAATATATCAGGCTAATTCTGAAGTTGATAATTTTGTATGTCCTGCAAAGGATGTCATAACTATCCAGGCGGTCCTTGGCAGGACCATCCCTCTCTATGTCAGGAGAAGCTGAGAGGAACTGTGGGGCGCGATGGGCTCGTTGCCCAACTTCTACTGCAGGGTGTGTATGAGTGAGTTCCAGTATAGATTAGTGTTGCTGTGTAACGAAGCTCCAGTTTTCATGACTTAAATCAATAAGCCTTAGGCTCACGATTCTGTGGATCAGCAACCTGGGCTGGGCTCACCCCATCTCACCCTGTGGGAAGGGCTTTTTACAGAGCTGGTCGAGAATGGCCTCACTCAAGTGTCTGGCAACTGGCACTCACTGTGGGCCAGTGACAGGAGCAAGAAAGCCCTGAGTCTAGAGCGGGGTCCACGACACTGATGTTTTTTAAACCTTCACTGCCGGTAGGTTTTACATTTTCTAATTTCCCCTTAGTCAAAGCAAGGCACATGGCCAAGCCTGACACAAGGGGTTGGGAAATAGACTGTGCCCTTGCTGGGTTGAGAGGCAGAGTCACACATGCAGGGTAAGTGGGTAAGTGGAAGATGAAAGGAGTATGTGGCCATTTTTGTAGGCCGTGCATCAGCTGTGTCTGATACCTGCCTCCAGGTGCTGCTGAAACCTGGTGTGGCCCAAGCAGCATTTTGGCATGGGCTAAGGCTGCTCACAGCTGTGAGCTAAATCACAGGATGTGTGTTTGATTGGCATGTATGTTCCTGCAGTGTCCTAAACTAGTTGGTTCCTACTGATTGTTTTTTCAGTTTGAGCTGAATTGAGTTGAATCGAGTGGGACATTTCTTCTCTAGTTATGAGCTCCTAAATGGCAAATTTGGAATCACTCTGTTGTGTGAAATCTTCCTTCCAAAGCTCATGAGATTATGCTACCACTTGGAAAATCCTACAGGCTCTCAAAACTCCCAAGGAGGTAGCAAAGGATATACCCTAGAGCTGCCTCTGTTCAGGGCATTATTTGAGGAAAGCCCACAGCCCATGGTATGGAAGAGTTGTGTCTTCAGGCTGGCTAAGCCTTAATGAGTGAAAGCACTATTTTACATGTTGGAAGCAGCAAGATTCAGCAACTTGGGAGCCAGGGACAGAGGGCACTTGCCCTGCAGCCTGGGGCCTCCAAGGCTTCTACTCTTGAGGGCTCCCTGGTGTTCTGTCTCACATCAGATTCTGTCTGAGGCACCTCAGTATTTTCCCAAAATCTGTCAGAGATAAAAGTCACCCCATTCTGGGACTAGGGCTGAGTGGCTGAGGCCAAACCCTAGAGGACAGTCCTTTGCAGGACCACATGCACACTCCCTCCTCCTAGACAAGATCCTGGTTCCAGGTTAGCTCTAGAACTTTCTGAGCCCTAGAGAACACTGGTCAGTTTATTCCAGATTGGACTGCCTCCTGGGAACAGGAGGGGCCCTTGCTCATGGCACGAGATGAGTTGCCAGGTCTTCCATTAATCACAGGTTTAGGGATGAGTTATCAATAGGAATTCCCATTCTGGTGGTTAACAAGAGCACTGGTACTCTGTCCTGTTCTTCCTCTTAACAATCATGTACCTCGCTACCCCTTTGTTCACCAAAATTCAACTACCCGCCCACAGTGTGCCAGGCTCTGTCTCAGGCACTGGCAGGAGGTAAGATGAGCCAGGTGTGAGTCCTGCCCCCAGAGCTCACGTGGGCTGAGAGCACGTGTCACGTGGGAGGCACCAGCAAGAAGGTCTGTGCAGAACCACCGAATTGTGGCTTCTCAGAACAGGCATCACCCCAGGGGACATCTAATTCTCCCCCTCATTTCTCAGAGAAGGAGAGCCCAGGAGATCAGTTACACAAGGTCGTACAGTAAGGAGTAGCTATTGATTCTCTGAGAAGCATTTATTGGACGCCTAGCTTGTGTGAAGACATGGGCTAGGTTCCAAGGTTACCACAGAGAACAGGGAGACACAGTCTTTTCCCTTCACAGCTCCCACTGTGACAGGTGAGTCCCAGCCTGGGTTACTTCAGAGTCACATGAAGAGCTTTAGGAAACAACTCAATGATAGGGCTCACCCACAAAGGGAGAAGCAGATCTATCTGGGCTAGGGGGAAGCCAGACATGAGAGCTTTTGTTTCCATTTTTTTTTTTTTTTGAGCTGGGGTCTTACTGTGTTACCCAGGCTGGCCACAGAAGGCATGGACATTTCTAAAAAGGCTGTCCGTGTAATTGTAAGAGGTAGCCAGGTTGGAAGCTATGGGTCTCAGTGAAGAAATGGACAAAAACCTGGTAAAGATAAACAAATGCATTTAAGATATGTGCTTTGCAGGGAATGAACAGGATGCTGAGTGTGGCGACAGCAGGGTGAGGAATCTCTTATCTGCCCTAAATCTGACGGGAGCAAGGCCATGTTTGGAGAGCTGTGATCCAGGGTTCTGACAGCAGAAGACATAGGATGTCCTCATATGAGACAGCCGTGGGGACCTGGGGATGTCTCCTCCTCGGCAGATCCAGAAAACATTGTGGGGGAGCTCTGTCTGGCGGGGCTTTCAATTTGTAGCCTGAACTGTGCCCCCTCACTCTTCTACCGTGAGCATACACTGTGAAAATCCCCCCTAGGCCAGCCAGCGCAGCATCCCTGCCACTGTTTGTATTGTTGGTCTAATACCAAACCTGTGGGAGTGGGCAAGACCAAGTCCACATTCCTGTGAGAGAGATGGGGCTCAGGGGAGTCGATGGCCTGTGATCACATAGCCAATAGCGGGCTGAGGCAGATGCGCCCCGGCTGCCCCTGCCTTGCCACTCAGATGGCATATGATTTAGTTCCCCATCAAGCAATCAAAGGAATCAGCTACTCGTAGCTTCAGTTCCTGCCCAGAGCGAACCCAGTTACTATAGTAACTGGATGTGATTCTTTATTACAGGGTGAATGGTTTTAATTTTGTGTTTGAAGACTTTAGCCAGACAGTCACGTTGCCATGGCTTGGCCTGTCAGGCGGCAGTTAGGAGCAGAGGCAACCCTTGATTTGGCCATTAGGGCTTTCTAATTGATGGGGGAACCCGCGTCTGGGAAAACCCAGGCTCCCGACACCAGGGAAGGAAGAAGGGCACTTCCTGCTGGCGCCCGACTGGTAGCTTCTCCCGTTCAGTGATGACTTCTTCCCCTGCAAGGTTGGGCCCCTCAGCCAGTGGTTCCCATGGTGGCTTCTAAATTCCCCTTCACAATCCTCATCACAAGGGCTGTGGTCACCCTGGGTCTGCCCCTCCCCAAGTCCCACCTCTCCAGCAGACAGAGGGCCTTCAACCCATGTCTGCTGAATGAGCGAGTCAGCAATGCATGGTCTTTTGTGGTTTATAAAGTCCTTTCCACATCCATTAAAAGTTCGATGCGGTCACAGGGCAGGGAGAAGGGAAGCTGAGGCCCAGCAAGGTTAGAGATGCCCGATCGGCACTGCCTTGCTCCCCAGGCATTGCCACCAACTGCCTCTGCCTCAGCAGCCTGCTGAGGTACCTGGAACGAGCCTTACAGCAGACAGATAGCAAGGAGACCCCCCAAGTGCACTGCGCGCCTCTGTTGACTTGCCTTGAATTCACATAGGGTACGACAATCCCCTCAGGTGAAGGGATGGGGACACAGGGGCTGAGGGGAGTCGGGGTGCTTGGCGACTAACTTCAAAACAGAACACAGGCTTCCTTGAGCCCAGCTCCTCCAGGGACAACGGGATGGAGGAGTGGAGAGCCCTCCTGCCTTCCCTGATCTGGGCAGAGTAAGAGGGAGGGAAGGCGGCGTGGCTCCTTTGCCCGTGGCCAGTCCCCAGTCCACTCAGCCAGTCTGTCTGCACTCTCCCGGGGCAGAGGCCGTGTTTCTAGCTCCTGCCTTGACGTATTTCTCTACATGTCCTGACTGTCCTCCAGTCGTGCAGGGCTGCTCTTCGGAGTCGTGGGCTGCTCCGCTGGCTGGGGTGTACTTAAGCAATGCCCTCAGTCCTGTGCTTACCGCACCAGAGTGCTAGCTGACATCGGGCCGCAGGATCTTGCTTTGCGTCCCCCTCAGAGGCCAGCAGGAGTGTCCTGGAGAGCACCAGCCTGTCGTCCCGGAACAGGCTGCGTATGGGACTGGAGACCTAAGCAGTGTGGGGCTGGGGAGACAGGTCACAGCCAGAGGTTTTGGGAGGGCTGAGGGCTCATGACAGAGAGGGCAGGATGTGGTGACAAGTGCGTCTGTTGCCTCTCAGAAAGGAGGTGTGTACCTGCCCAGAAGGTGTATACCCAGTACACACCCTGATCTCAGGCTCATCCTCCAAGAATCAGACCTTTAAACATGTTCAAAGTGAATAGAATCCTTGAGGCTTTTTGCTTTACAGGTGTGGAGACTGAAGCCACACAGGGGAAAGACACACAGCCCCTCTCACGGCCATCAGATCTGGTAGGAGCCCAGACGGGGACGTCCTTGAGGAAAAGGGCTGGGCCTTCTCCAAGTGTGAATTCCAGCACCGAACACAGGCTGGGATACAGCAGGCGCACAGTCAGTGCCTGTTTGAACATGACAGTAGCAACCTCACTTTTGGGGAGGGCCTGAGGGGAGCTTAGATGGAATTGGGTTCAGCACTTATTTTATAAAAAGATGAAGCCCTGTCCATTTAATAAGGCAAAAGTTAGAATAATAAGTAATAATAATAAAATACCTTCTAGATGCATTAAAAATAGTTTACCAGTATGTTTGGGACTATCGTCCTTTTTTTGCTGCTGTGACTCAAGACCTGACACCCACAAATTAGGGAGGAGAAGTTTATTTTAGCTCACAGTTTCAGAAGGTCACGGTCCACTGAGGGGCAGCCAGCAACAGTGGAGGCACACAGCAAAGGCAGAGGTGGGGGCAGCTCCTCACGACGGTGCTAACAGGAAGCCAAGTCAAGGCAAGTCTCATAGTCTCATCTGGAAGCAGCTTACGTATTCCCCCAGGCCCACCCGTGACCCTCCCCTGATCCAGACTGTGTTCTGCCCCCTCCAGGTGTGGAAGGTGTGGCAAGCCTCTACACACGCCTGCAATCCACCCCTCCAGACCAGGCCCCAATCTCCCAACAGCACATGGATAATCCGTGACATAGATAAAAAAATAACATCCAAATACATGAGACTAATGGGAACATTCCAGATCCAAACCACGAGAGGTGTTAGGCAGGATTCTCTGTGCATTTTTTATGCCTATGAATTGTAATCTCACAGTGACCGGTACACAGGAGATGTCATTGTCTCCAGGTGCAAGAAGTGAGACCTGGGGAGTGCCAAGGAGTAGCCTCAGCCCCGAGCTGACAGCTAGGCTCAGGCAGAGTGGTTCCAAGCCCCTGCCGTGGACCAGGCACGGACTGCAAGCCCAGCAGTGCCACACCCCCATCCTCCTATGCGTGGAGCAGGAGGGGGCCAGCCTCGGGAAGTCACGCACGCATGCAAGGGACATCCTGCTTCATCTCTCTGTCCCCTTCCTGGCTCATTCAGGGGATGTGTTTTCAATACAGAAGAGCTGTTCTCCTCCAGCTTGAGGGTGGAGGGCCAGGGGCCTGCGCAGTGGGAAGGAACCAACTCAGCTCTCTCTCCCGCGGTCCTCCCTCCGCCTGGACACTTCTAGCCACTGTATCTGTGGGCCTTTTGTCCACTCGCTAAGCAGTTCTTCAGCAGACGTTAACCAGTGCCCCATCTTCTAGGGCAGTTCTGTGCTCCTACCTGACGTTGGCACCAGATGCCGGGGGTTGAGGCCCGGCCCCGTAGCACTGCCCACTTCAGAAAGCCCGCTGTGGTTCCCACCGTCACGCTGCAAATCAGGGGCTCCTGGAACTGCTCCTTGGACTTGTGGGGTTTGGGAGAGCAGCTCACCCAGCTTGGGAATGTGCTTCCTGGCTTATGATAGAGGAGAGAGGATGTTAGAGGACGCAGACGTGTGGGCAGACAGAGACAGACAGACGTGGCGAATGGGAGTGGGCACAGGGCTCGCACCCTTCCTGGGTGCCATATTCCATGCGTTTGGCAAGCTGCAAGCTCCCCAACCCCTTCCTCTGGGGTTTAGGGGCCCACGTTACACAGGTATGGCTGATGGAATCACAGATTGCTGGTACCACCCCAACCGCTAGCTCCTCTCTCCACCCAGGAGGTGGCAGGATAGGGCCGAGAGTTGCCTGTCCTGTTATCCAGGTCTCTTCCTGAGACTTTCCTAGGGCCCAGCCAGCAGCCAACTCATAGCATTCAGAAGACACTACCTTAAAAACTCCTGTTTTGTGGGGGTGAGGGGAGAGGGAAGCTGGGGCCTCAACTCAGGGCCTTGCAGGTGCCGAGCAAGGGATCAACCACTGAGCTATATTCCCGGTCCTATTCCTGAGGCTTATTTGTTTATTTTTCTGAGGCAGAGTCTCACTCTGTAGCCCAGGCTAGTCCTGACTCACTATGGAGCCCAGGCTGGCCTGGGACTCACAGCAATCCTCCTGCCTGAGCCTCTCCTGCGCTGGAATAATAGGCATGTGCCACCATGCCTGATTAATTTGTATGAGGTGCTGGGGAACCAGACTCAGGGCACTCGACCTCCTGAGCTATGCCCACAGCTCAATTCCTAAAGCTTTGTTAGCCGTGTGTCTAAACCAGGATGTCATGTAATCCCAATACTCTGGGAGGCTGAGGCAGGAGGATTACTATCCCTAGTATTGTGGGAGAAACAAAAGCAGAAGCAAAAAAACAGTATGAAGACCAAATGTGCTATTTCTTATTACAAATCTTAATAGTTCGGGAAGCATTTTACAGAAGAGAGAAGAAGGCTCAAAGAGAAAAGTGTCTTAGCCAGGGCTGCACTTGCACCTCAATTTCCTATGTAGGCCTTTCCCACTTCGGGAGGCCCCGGAGGCAGTCAGGCTGGCCAGCCTGCCTCAGCCTGCTGACCCCACCCACCCACCCCGGCCCAGTGCTGCTGTGCGTCCCCGTCCTGGCCCCACTCTTAACGGGACTCTGTTCCCTCCAGCTCTTCGTGATCGACAACGGCGCGGACGACTGGCGGATAGCCATGACCTACGAGCGCATCCTCTACATCAGCCTGGAGATGCTGGTGTGCGCCATCCACCCCATCCCCGGCGAGTACAAGTTCTTCTGGACGGCGCGCCTGGCCTTCTCCTACACCCCGTCGCGCGCCGAGGCCGACGTGGACATCATCCTGTCCATCCCCATGTTCCTGCGGCTGTACCTGATCGCGCGTGTCATGCTGCTGCACAGCAAGCTCTTCACCGACGCCTCCTCGCGCAGCATCGGGGCCCTCAACAAGATCAACTTCAACACCCGCTTCGTCATGAAGACGCTCATGACCATCTGCCCGGGCACCGTGCTGCTGGTGTTCAGCATCTCGCTGTGGATCATCGCCGCCTGGACGGTGCGCGTCTGTGAGAGGTACTCCAGGGCTGTGGGCCCCTCCCGTGGGGCCTCCCGCGCAAGCGGAGCCCTCTCTGGGGTGGGGAAGGAGGGGGAGCAGGGGTGCTGGGGCAGACACGCGTGTCCCCAGAGGCCTCCCAGGGGAAATGGGGCAGAGCGGAGGTGGAGTTGGGCTGATGGGAGCTGCAGCGCCGAGAGGAGGCAACCGTGGCAAGCTGGGGAAAACGCACACGGACATTCCTGGCCGCCTGCCCCCTCTTTGTAAACCAATGTCCAAGTCTTCCGGTCGTGTATAACACTTGGTAATTTTTGTGGTATTACTCCCTTTTAGGGGTTAAAAGTACCCCCTAAAGTTTTAAAGGCTCTGAGAAGTCCTGCAGTAACGAAACCGGTTTATTTTTTGTTCAGTTTGGACTTTCCCAGAAGTGTTTGCCCTAGCTTTCTTCACTATGCAACATTCTTGGTGTCTGGCTGCCCACAGCGTGGCCCACAAATGAGCAGTGGGAGCGTCACCGGGCTGATTAGAATGCAGAGGCCCGGGCCCTGCCTAGAGTGGCCCCATGGCAACCCGCAGTTTAGAGTTTTGCATCATGATCCACCTGCACTTCAAAGTTGGGGAAACTGTATTGATGGCATATGCTCAGGGAAGCGTTTGAGGAGGCTGATGGCTGGGCAGAGAGTCAGAGAAGTGCTGATCAGACAGGAGGGGGGACGTGGCCTAATGGACTCAGGGCCCTGGAACGTCATGCCAGCTCCGAGACAGCCGCCATTGAGGCTTGAGGCCAGGGGCCAAGGGGAAGGCCCAGAGGAACACAGAACAAGCCAGAAAGTCTTCTAAAACCCTCCCTCCTTTTGGGAAAAGGTTGTCTGCCTAAAGGCTCTTCTGCTTGGGTACGACGTAAGGTCCAGAGCGCGTGCGCATGGCAGGCGCTGTCATTGCTCATGCTCTTCTGGGGGAGGTGGGGGGGAACCCTGGGCTGGCCAGTGTCTTATCTCACTGCCTCATGTTAGAGTTTACTGAAGTAAGGTCAAGGTTGAGGTCACAGCGTGAGCAGTGTGGAGCCAGAACACGAGCCGCACTCTCTCTAGGGACTCCATACTTGTCTCATTGACCCAGACCAGATCTTGCACTTACTGGGACCCGTGGCCTAGAAGCTCTGAGCAATTTTCCTAATCTCAGGCCACCCACCAACGCTTAACCTGGTCTTGGCTGCTTTGCCTGCCTCCGATGTCAGTACCCTTGACCATTTTGTCACTGAGTCCCCAGGCTAATGTCATGCCCTGTGCAGGCAGAGCTGTGAGCAGCAGACATGGTGGCGTACCACGTGGTGCCCCGTGGTGCCCCGCGACACACAGGCTCTCCCTCTTGCCCTGGATGTGGCGGCGGCTGTTTGTCCTTCTTCCCCAAGCCCCCTTGCTGAAGTAAGCCATTTCATCACGGTCAGTCCCTTCCCATGGACTTGGCAAGTAGGGCTTGACCTCCAGCAGGACGAGTCTGGGCCCCCTGAGGGGCTGCCTCAGGCTTCTGTGGCCACTGCATCGAATTTAAACTTCTCCCTGGGCCCAGATCTGCCTCCCTCATGCCCTATGGACCCGGGAAGAACTGCCCCAAAAGAACCTGCCACCCCCAATCCCCAGTGCCTCAGAGATTGTCCCGGAAATCTGACCTTCAGAATGGTGAAAACATGTATGAGTAAGTTTCTAATCAGGCAAAGCACTTCTCTTACAAAGACCAAGCAATTTCTTTTAGAATCAAGCTTAAGTGATCCTTTGTCCTCTCAATGTCAAACAATAAGTAAGATGGGCAGAGACCTTGGGACAGAGATTGTTCAGCTAGAGCCAGGACGGAAACTGGGCGCTGAGGCACAGGACGGGAGGGTGCTGGGGCAAGATGACCTTGATCTCCCTCAGCTTGACTGGATGATGAATCTGCCCCTTTGACATCAGAAAGGGTATGAGTGACTTTTCCAGGGTCACATGCAACATGACAGTTTCTAGAAAGCCCGTGGCTGCTGATGCCCAGGGAAGGGCTTACTCACGTCCCGGGTGGCTTTTACCAGCCGGGACTATCTCTTGTATACACACACTTCTGAAGTTGCTGTGGAAATTCTTCTTTGGTAAGATGCATTTGAAAGACATTTCTCATATCTCGGGCTGGCTTTTATGGGACAGGAAAGGTTTTTCACATCTCCTCCTGCCAAGGAGGCAGGGAGGGGCGTTAGTGACTATGCAGACAGTGGGCTGTTGGGAGGGTAACTCCTGGTAGCCGTGCTAGCAGCGACACTATTGACCTTGTTTTGCTGGGCCCCCAGTGAGGTATTACATCACGGGTCCGGAGGCCTGGCACCCGTGCCACTCCCATTCTCTAGGAATCTCCCCGGCTGTGTGCCAGCCTCCCACAGGCCTCCCAAGGCTGCTGGAGGAACCTCCTCATGAAACACCAGCACATACAGAGCAGCCTCAGGGAGGCAGGAGAGAGGCCAGCGGAGGCTCTGGGTACCAACAGGGGAAGTAGTTCACATTTGTGCATTTATCTCCTGGATGGGTGGCGGGGCCTCCATCCTGTTAGTAAAAAGTGGGCTGAGTTTTGCATTGTAAATGACCTTCTGTGTTTCTCGGGTGGGCATCTCTGGACCCTTCCCTCCTAGGAAACCAACATCTGTACCCAGGCTGTCTCTGGGTCTCAGGCCTTGCAGTCTGTCAGCAGGGCTTTGAGACAGGATCTAGCTGAGTTAGTTGCCAAGTTACCCAGACTGGGTTTGAATTTACACCCTTCTGCTTCAGCCTCCCAGAGTGCTGGGATTACAGGCCGGCACCACTGGGCCCAGCTGATGGTGTGAACTCTTCTCATTTCCTGTGACTGGTAATTTAGTGAGGGGCTTGACTCTGGAGACCTGGCCATTGGAGAAGAAAGGCCCATCTGTGTTCCATGCAAACCGCAGCTACCGCTCCATTATAAAGAAGATGCAAAGGCTTCGCTCCTCCAGCCCTAGGGCCTGCCTCAAAGAGCAGCAGGGAGCAAGAACACAGCTTTTACTTCCTTCCATTCTCCTCCCCAAGGTCCCCTAGCCCTGCAGCAGGGGACCCCAAGACAGCGTGAGGGAGACAGTCTGAAGGGTGGAGTGTGTTGAAAGGGGCCAGTAGGAACTCCTACCTTAGCCCTACAGGCTGAGCAGGTTGGGGAGAGCCTGAGCACAGGAGGACGGAGGTCTTTTGTTGTCATGGTCCCTTTGGTGGAGCAAGAACCCTAGAGGACTATGAAAAACAAATGACCAACATTCCCACATATGGCTATTTATCTTTAAAAATGTAAGCTTGGCAAGTATTTAATATACAACTAGAGAGCAGCATGTGAGCAGATTATAATGTGTGTATGAGGGGAAGCCGGGCCGGCGGCAGAGGCCTTCAGTTCCAGCGCTCTAGGAGGCTGAGCAAGAGAACAGGGTCACATGCTCGGGCTAAGCAACTTAGGGACTTAGCGAGACCCTATCCCAAAATCAAAACCAAAAAATGGGCTGAGGATATAGCTTAGTGAAAATGCTTTGGGTTGGATCCCCAGTATCACAGAAAGGGAGAAGGTGGCGTATGCACCACACAATTGTACTGAGAATTACAATTAGTTGAAGTTCTCGAGCATCAGAGGAGGACGAGCTCGTGAGGGTAAGAAAGTATTCCAGTACGTCATTGATGGAAGCCAGCTAGATCCAAAGCTCTGCCCCCCTGGCTGGGAAAGGGATGGCCGGCCCCCTGCAGGGCCTGGGAGCAGCCAGGGCAATCCTGCCCCAGGCATGACGGGGCAGATCCCTGACAGAAATGAGGGGAGGCTCTGCAGTCAGGAAGAGGGAAATAATCCTGAAGATGTAGAGGAATGGTTAATCGTGAGAAACCGAAAGCCACATTCAAAGGTTCTTGGTCATCTATCCCCACACAAGAAAATCAGGGGCAGTGATGGAGAAGATCCCATGTGCAGACAGGAAGTGAAGAGGTACCCTGGTCACGTAAGCATGGAGTCCCTGGAAACCAACAGGAAAATCTACACGAATGACACTGAGTTTTAAAAGGTGGAATATGGAGGACAAACTTTAAAGTTCTCTCAAAATGCAAAAGAGATGAGGAAAAGGGTAAGGCCAGAGTTTCAGGTTACTGAATCCGAGTTAAATTCAACAGTTTGAGTTATTTCAGAGGAAGAAACCAGAACAATTTGGATAAAAGAATGGTCAAAGACGTACACGAAGAAAACTTTTCAAGAATTGGCCTGGCGGAGGGATGCACCGGGTCATAGATCAGAAGAGGCACATCAAAAAGGTTTTCTACTTTCCAATTAGAAGTGAGTCACACATAAACACACCCTAATAACTGATTTTTCTGAGAAGTTTATGGAATCATAAGGTTTAACAATCTTAGAAGCACACACGGAAATGATCTTGGTTAGGATTTCTAAATTTCAAGAAACATTAAGATTTCTCCATTGGGTTTAAAGCTTGAGATGTCCTCTGTCTTTTGAGTGAGACAACATTTTTGGAGTTCTGTGGGCTCAAAAAGGAAGCAATCTGCACTTCCCAGGGGGCACTTGTACTCTAGTTGACCATGGATGAGTCACAAGAATTTAATAATGAAATGATATGAAAGTAAGACAGGAAGATGGCACAAAAGCAGCTGAAATCAAGACTGCACTTATGCACAATTGCCAAACCAAATTCTAATGTCAGCAAAAATTAGACCCTGAGGCTGGAGGTGTAGTTCAGTGGTTAAAGTGCTTGCCTAGGAAGCACAAGACCAGAGTTTGATTCCCCAGCACCACACAAACTGAGTATGGAGCACTCAGGAGGCCCAGATGAGAGGATTGCCCTGAGTTAGAGGGCTCCGTTGTGAGTTCAGGTCCAGCCTGGACTACGGAAGGGTAATCCTGTCTCAAAAATTAAAAAAAAAAAAAGATTCTTAGTTACTTTCTCACTGCTGAAACACCAGACACCTACAACTTAAGGGAGGAAGATGTGTTTTAGCTCCCAGATCAGAGATGTCAGTCCTTGCATGCCAGCTGGCAATGGCAGAAGGCCAGCTGCCTGTGGTATAGCAACAAGAAGCGGAGTGATGGGGAAAAAACTGGACTGTATCCTTCCATGCCACACCCTCCGTGATCTACCCCTCCCAAGCAGGCCCATCTCTTCACTGCAAGCAAAACTGATAGATGAACCCACTTGATCCAGTTGATCCCCACAGGCCGACTACCTTCCAGCTCCATGAAGCTTTGAAGAGAGACTTCAGACTGTCTTCGTTACGTTTTTGTTGCTGTGACTCAGTATCCGACATCCACAACTTAGGGAGGAAAGATTTATTTTACCCTTTCACAGGTGGGCGACTAGAAAATGATGGAAGCACATGACAGGGCTGGAGTCGGGGCAGGGCCAGAGCCAGAGCTCCAGCAGCAGAGATCCTCACAGCATGGTGGTATAGAGAGACTGGGAGAAAGGGCGGAACCAGCACAAGCCCCTCCAGGTCAAACCCCAAGCATCCGCCCCTTCCAGCCCATGAGGCTTTTGGGGGACACTCCAGATCCAAACCACGACACAGACCTAAGCCATAACAATTCTGGGTGGGGTAGCTGTATAAAATAAAAACAATAATTCAGAAATAATTAGAGGGTTATAAATCCTCAGATTAAAAATTTGAGAAGAAAGCGATAGAAGGGATGAGTAAAAGCATGTTCAATTTGTTTCATGTTAAAGATTGTTTTCAAAACCCTGTGCTTCAAATTTAATATAATCAGAGAAATGTTTAAGTATAAAGGTAGAATTTATTTCCCCTCATTTTTAGTAATATATATATGATTCGTAATGTTTACAATGAACTTGAGTGTTTTGTGCACATATACATCACATCAACATTATAATCCCTTCCCCTTCCTACACCCTCCTCATCCTCCCTAACTCCCACTATCACACCCATTTGGTTCTGGAGAATACCTGTATTCTGGGTTTCCCAAATCAGAGAAACCATGCAATATTTAACATATTTAATATTCTGTATCTGGCTCAATGATCACCACTCTTTAGCTCACCTCTAGAATGGGCTGCAGTGGCCATATCTTAATGCCTCTTCTCTGGATCCAGTAGAGCCCTTTATTGGGACAATTTGCCAAAAGTTCTTTTTGTGTGAATCATATTATATCTTTATTGAGATTCTTTAACATGGCCTCGCCCACCAGTCCACATAAGAAAAGAACTATAACAATGAAATTCATAAGGCTAGAAAATGTGAGAAAAAGAGAGAAGTTAAATTTAAAATGCCTTAGCTGAGTACTGAAAAGTAAATGTTTGTACATTCAAAAGACGTTCAGGTTATCAATACATCAATCAGTTTTCTCAGAATAAACTTACATCAAAGACTGAATTGCTACATTAAATGAACTGAAGTCTATATCACAAAAGTATATTACACACAAAGCAATAGATATAACAACATACTAGTTATTTCAGAATTTTTTAACTTTCATAAATTATTTACTCATATTTCACTAATTACTAACATTTTGCTTTGATTTGGTTTATTATTTTATGTACCTATCCATCCATGAACTCATGCAGAGCTATTTTTTAAAGATTTTATGCCAATTCCCCATGTTGAATATAATTATCATGTTTTACAAACTAATATACTATTAAAAGTATAAGTATGGGGCCGAAGTTTCACAGGTTTTATGAAACAGCGGGAACTGTTTTAGAAGGATACCAAACAAGTGATTCAAATACCAATCTATTTTTTTGTTACACTTTCTCTTTAGGTGTTTCCTTTCCTCCATATTTTTTGGTGCTGCTTGTCTCTCTGTCTCTCTCAAAGATCCCTTCAAGTATTTTCTGCAATCCTGGGCTAGTGGTTGCAAATTTCTTTAGGGATTCTTGGTCATGACAAATTTTTACTTCTCCTTCAATTTCCAGGGATAATTTTGCTAGATACGACAACCTGGGTTGACACTTGCTGTCTTTTAAAGATTGAAAAATCTTGCTCCAGGCTCTCCAGGCTCTTTGCTTTGAGAAATCTGCGGTAATTCAAATGGGTTTGCCTTGGTAGAATAATGTTAAAAGTAGAATTTTAAAAGTATAGCAATAACATCGGCCATGGGTTATTTCACCTAAGGTGTGCCACACCTGGAGCTGTTCTGTCTCTATTCTATATATGAGGAAATGGAGATACAGGAAAATTAAGCAATGTGCATTGGGCCACACAGTCAGCCTGAGATCCCAACACCCTGCCTCATACTGTCACTTTTTCCAACCACAGAACATGTACCTTCCAAACAAACAACATCAGTGCCCACATCACTAAGATGTAAAAATAAGGAAGCATGAGGGGGAAACTTAAAGACAGAGTACAAAATAAGATGAGAGGAAACCCTACTTAGCACATGTAATGATCAATGCAATTGAATCTACTTCCTCAATTGAAAGACAGTGTCTCTTCTTTGGATGGGGTTTAAGGGCAAAATTATTTTTCATGCTATTTACAAAAAGGTACCTAAACAGTAGGACCCAGGGGGAAAAATGAAGACAAAAGATTTATTATGTAAAAGCAAATCACAAGGCCACTGACTACAAACCCTTGTTTTAAATCTAAGCAAAAGCCATTAAATGGCCCAAAAGGAATCATTTAATATGAATAAAAATATTATACACAATAAAATTGTGAACTTTAAGCAAAAGTTGAGATAAAAATCTAAATTACTAAATATTTTAATTAATTGAAAAATATTGAACTCAGTAGCCTATAAACAAATACTACATCTTCCTTCTAAGCATCCATGGAACACACTTAATAAAAATCGATCAATTTCTTGGTCACACATTGGGAAACATTAGAAAAATTGCTCAGGCTGTATTCTGTGACCACAAACCATAAAACTTTAATTAAAAGGAAACTTTCGGGGGAGAGTTTTAGAGCAAACTCATCGATTGCAACTTGGTCAACAGAGAATTTGAAACTACCAGTAAAGATGAGCTAGAAAAAGTGCAGCAGTGACAACCCAACTTTTCCACACTCGGGACGGGGCCCAAGCTGCAGTGAGATGAAATAGTTCCTTTATGTTTTTATGATTAGAAAATGAGGAAAATAAGTTGTATTCTGTAGGAGAACAGAACAAAACCTCAGGAGAGCAAATTAAATTTCTAATAAAGGTGAAACCAGAAATTAAAAAATTTTATAATTTATTTATTTATTTGAGACAGGGTCTTTCTCTGTAGTCCAGGCTGGTCCTAAACTCACTATATAGCTCAGACTGGCCTTCAACTCACAGCAATCTTCCTGCCTCAGCCTCCCAAGTGCTAGGATCATAGACATGTGCTGCCATACTCAGCATGATTTTTAAAAACAGGAAGACAAAACTGATATATAGATTCAATGCAGTTCCTACCAAAATACCAACAAATTTTTTCAAGAACTTCAAACAATAATCCTTAAATTCATATGGAACCAAAAGAGACCAAGAATAGCCAAAGCAATCCTGAGTAATAAGACCAAGGCAGGAGGCATTACAATACCAGACATTAGACTCTACTGTAAAGCAATAGTCCTAAAAACAATTTGGTACTGGCACAAAAACAGACAGATAGACCAGTGGAACAGAATTGAGGATGCAGAGACAAACCCAAATACCCTCAAATACTTAATCTTTGATAAAGGAGCCAAAAGCATACACTGGGAAAGGGACAGCCTGTGCAACAAATGGTGCTGGGAAAACTGGACAGCCACTTGCAGAAGAATGAATCTAGTCACACACCTGTCACCATGCACCGAAATCAAATCAAAGTGGATCAAAGACCTAGACATTAAAAATGAAACGCTGAACCTTCTAGAAGACAAATTAGGCAAATATCTAAAAGACTTGGAAAAAATATTCACCGCCAACACCTCAGATAAGAGGCTCATAACCAGAATATACAGGGAACTGAAGAAAAGTTAGCCCCTCAAAATCAAGGATCCTATTGAAAAGTGGGCAAATGAAATGAAGAGGCAGTTCACTCAGGAAAGTCAAAGGGCCAATAGATACATGAAAAGATGTTCAGTATCCCTAGCCATAAGGGAAATGCGAATCAAAACATCGCTAAGATACCATCTAACTCAAGAGCGATTGGCCTATATCAACAACTCAAATAGCAATCAGTGCTGGCGAGGCCGTGGGGAGAAAGAAACCCTCCTGCACTGCTGGTGGGAATGTAAATTCGTACAACTGCTATGGAAAGCAGTATGGAGGTTTCTCAAGACTGGGAATAAATATCCCCTTTGATCCAGCGATACCTCTCCCGGGAATATTCCCAAAAGAGACCAAAACAACACATAACAGAGGTACATGTATATCCATGTTCATAGCAGCGCAACTAACAATAGCTAAAATATGGAAGTCACCAAAATACCCATCAACAGACCAATGGATACACAAACTGTGGTATTTATACAAAATGGAATAATACTATGCATCTATAAAGTCCAACACCGTGGAGGCTTTTACGGGCAAATGGAGGAAACTTGAGACCATCATGCTTAGTAAGTCAGAAGCAGAAGGTGAATATCGAATGGTCTCTCTGATATGAGAAACCCAGATCACAATTATCTCATGGAACTTAAAGTGAAAAAGGGAATGGGGCAGGCAGGGTGGGTTGTGGGAGTGGGTAGGGGGTGGATCGAAAGGAAAGCGGGGGAAGGTCTTATTACCTCGACTAGATACGTATGTGCACAAAATGCCCAAAACCCATGGAAACCTTAAATTTTGCGCTTATACATATCAATAAAATGGGGGAAAATAACAACCAGGAAGATAGAATATATCGACCCCAAAGGTGCCAACTTCATTAAATGCAATCAAATTTTGGCGTTAGAAAACACAAACTATAAATTTTAAGGGAAGATGTTTTAGTAAATGAGAATAACTTAGTTCTTATAAGAGAGGCAACCAGGGGCTGGGGTGAGCTGAGTGGTTAGCCCACTTGCCTGGAAAGCACGGGGTCCCAGGCCTGATGACTCCCCAGCACCCCATAGTAGCTGGGCGTGGTGGCGCACACTGGTAGTCCCAGCACTTGGGAGCCTGAGGCCGGAGGATTGTCCTGAATTGGAGGCCAGCCTGGGCTCCACAGTGAGTTCAGGACCAGCCTGGGCTACAGCACAGAACTCTGTCCAAAAATGAATAAATAAATAAAGACAGGCAGACCGCTGAGGGTGCTTTCTGTACTAGGTACTAAAATGCATCATAAAGCAGAGTAATGAGCTCCTGAAAGGTGCCTCACGGCCGATCGATGCGGCCTGATGGAGCGCCCCGGGTAAGGCCTCGTGTGTGTGAGCCTGAGCAGGGGGGGTGGAGGAAGCCAACCAGGAAGCCATGGATTATTCAGTGAACATTCGTGGGGACGTGGAAGCGTGGATGAGGAGCTAGCTCAGAGCCCACTGCTCTCTCACCACCAAAGTCAATTCCAAGTGGGCCAGCAGTGGCCGGGCACTTTTCTCTGGATCTTCGGGAGGGGGCACGTCCGGTGGGTCAGCGCCAAAAGGGGGCAAACAAGGAAGGGGGCAAACGAGGAAGCAAAAGGCGTTGCCGAATGTGGGCCGCGAGGGCGCGAGGAAGAGGGGGATGGGAAGCATGTGACCACCGCTCTCGTGACCCCCCAGCTCCACCCCGTCTCAGGCGTGGGATTCCGGTGCAGCGCCCCAGAAGCTGAGCCGGGGGGAGCACCGGCATGCTGTCCTCCCCCAGGTGGCCTGTCCGCAGGGGGTCCTGGCCGTGAGGGGTGCACACCGGTGGGACACACCTGCAGGAGCGGAGCCGCGTGCCCCGCGCAGACGCTGCTGGGTGTAGGCCCAGGCCCGCGTCCTAAGCCACCTGCTGCAGGCTGCGCCTCGCACCTGTCTCTGTTGGGACTCCCGTTCTGATTTCAGGGTGTGCTGCCTTCCCTCCCGCCTTCCTTCTCCTCGAGAGTCTCTTTCTATTATTTCTGACTCAGCAATTCTTTTACTTTCTCATTTGTGGAATTTTTCTTGGTGCTATTTGACACTTAAACCTGGGAGCTGTTCATTTGCGACATGGTTTCTTTGTACTTGGAAGTACTTACATATTAATTATCAATTGTGT
Organism: Ctenodactylus gundi; assembly: GCA_004027205.1. Classification (NCBI taxonomy): domain Eukaryota; kingdom Metazoa; phylum Chordata; class Mammalia; order Rodentia; family Ctenodactylidae; genus Ctenodactylus; species Ctenodactylus gundi. The sequence goes on along the minus strand of PVKB01006324.1, from coordinate 640 downwards.
CGTAATTAAGGGATGGTCTCCCTTAGGAGAACAAGAAATGGGCAGATTGTATACAACTCACGTTCTGAAGCCCCAGGTGTGGGACAGCATGGGTGCTGAGTGAACTCTGAGGCGTGTGAGAACTTCCTTTTCCAAGCCCAGCCCGCCCCTGTCACTCTAATCTGTGTGACACTGTGACACCAAGCCTGGGTTTCCATTCCCTGGGAAGTATTTGCCTTAGGGAGATCCAGCTTTGAGGACAGGCCGCAGCAAGAAGGGACCGTTTCTCACGAAGGAGGCCCCGGGGTAGTATCAAGGCAGAGTTCATGTCCTCTGGTACCAGTTGGAAAGGGCTACGCCCGACCTGAGACAAGGCCACAAATCCTAGTAGAGTCCTTGGAGGGGTGAGGTGAGGGAAGGGCGGGGTTGCTGTGGGCTTATCAGCCACATGCTTTGGTGGGCCAATGTTAGTCAAGACAGGAAATCCATATTCTGCCAGCATTTTTTGACTTTTGGGTTGTGTCTTTGCCCCTCATGCTCCCGTCGTGCCCTGCGTTTGCCATGTAGGCACCCCTCAAGCAGCTAAGGACTGGAACCTCGGCCCCTGGGGACCCTAGACGTCTCACATGCGTCTGCATCCTCAGCACCCTGTGCCTTCCCC
>PVKB01006323.1:0-66375 GCA_004027205.1 Ctenodactylus gundi | reverse complement strand
AGCTGCTGTCATCTCAAGGCTTTGGCTGGGGTGACAGATCCATTTCCAAGGTTGTGCACTCACATGGCTGCCTGGTCAGTGCGAGTATTGGCCTCTCTGTAGGGCTGCTGAATGTCCTTACAGTTCTCTCAGAACAAGCGATCCAGAAATATCAGGGCAGAAGCTGTGGCAGATCTCACTTTAGAAGGGGCCCATCATCGTGGCACCATCGTATCTGCTCGATCCTGCTGAGTTAATAGGTCAGCCTTGTCTGACCTGTGAGGAGTGTGAATAGCAGGAGGTGAGACTCACTGGGGCCTTCTCAGAGGCCAACAGTACGGCAGCCTGACCCTTAGTGGTGAAAAGTCAAGTGATCATGTTTGCTTGGCAGCACGTATGTTAAAATTGGAATATAGAGAAGATGAGCATGGCCCCTGTGCAAGAATGGTAACAAAAAAATGTGAAGCATTCTGTATTTTTCAGTGTGGCTTCTGGTGGGAAAAAAAAGGAGGCACAGCCTCAGTGCTGGCCAGTGTTGATGCAGACCTAGAGCAGGGTTTTTATTTTATTTTATTTTGTTCTGTTGGTACTTTCTCTCATAATGTGTCTACTCAAATGAGGGAGGCCTCTGTCTGTCTCACTCAGGTCCAGGCTTATTCCTGATTCACTGTAGCCAAAGACGGCTTTGAGCTCACTGGTAATTCTCCTGCCTTGGTCTCCTAATGCTGGGATTTTAGGTGTGCATGACCATCCCCAGCCATTTTTTTTTATGTGGTGCTAGGGAGTTGAACCCAGGGCTTTGCACATGGTAAGCAGATGCTTTAACCACTGAGCTATGCTCCCAGCCAATGAAGTTCTTCTGAAGAACCTGTAGAAGAGCTGTCCCTTCCCCTGAGAGGTACAGTGGCTACCTATTATGGTTTGTTTCTCTAGTGTCCCTCAAAAGCTTCATGTATTTGTATGTTGTGTGTATGTTGTGTGTTACGTGTGGATACCATGTGCTGTTGAGAAGTGGGCTGTGCTCATAGGGGATGGAACACAGGGGCTTGACCAGAAAGGCAGACCATCTGGGATGGTAACTTTGGTTTCCTCTTCTTCCAAGCTGTGAATGTTGTAGCTCAGAATTTAGAGACCACCTAATGCCAGTTTAAAAGCCCACCATACATCATTTAAGGCAAGTTAAGGCTCTTTCTTTAACGGCCAAGATGGCAGCTGGACTGTCTCCTAGACTCCAAGTGAATCTTCAGAGAGCAGCCCCGAGCAAGTTTTACACAAAGATTATATAGAGGATTTTACATCATCACACACATCATACATGGTGACCAATCATAACCTGACGTTACTTATGCAAAATACTTGATTCTCATGAAGTACATGACTTTCACCTGACGTCATGGAGGCAAGGGAGAGGTAGAGGTTAAGCCTCTGTCTTTATCACAAGGTTCCAGAGCCATCCTGATAATTGCATAAGGAAGGCTCCAAGGCGAGGCAGGCAGGCCTCACAAGATGAACTCACAGCAAACTGACTTACAGATTTTAACTTACACAGTAAACTAACTCACACAGCAAACACCTAACTTAAATAGCATAATCACCACAAAATGGAATTACTTTAACATATTGGCAATCTGAGCTATATCATTTCACAGCTTGGTTATAGAAAGTTACAAAATTACAAAAACATACCTAATGTTGGATTTTTAGTCACAGTGAAGAGCTCTCCAGCTGTGCCCCTACTATGCATACTTAATCTTTGCTGGCTGTCCATGTATTTATGGATTGTGTGAACTTCTGAAACCGTGAGCTAAATAAATCTACCACCCTTAAATTGTGGATGTATCAAGTATTCTGTTCCAGAAATGAGAAAGTAACTAAGACACTACCCAGGGTCTTTAATATGCCCCTCTTATAATACAAGAAATGGAACTCTTTAAAAAAAAAAAAAAGTCAAGTGATAAAGAAAAAAAAAACCCTGCACGTTACGTAAACTTGATTTAATATTGTTTCTTTTGCTGTAGGAATGGCACAGTGGTTAAAGCACTTGCCTAGCAAATATAAGGCCCTGAGCTCAGTTCCCCAGCACCACATAAGCTGGATGTTGTGGTCCACGCCTGTAATCCCAGCAGTTGGGAGACTGAGGCAGGAGGATTGCCATGAATCCAGGTCCAGCCTGGGCTACAGAGTGAGACACTGTCTTAAAAAAAAAAAGAAAAGAAATAGTTCTTCTTGCTATGAGAGGTTAATTATTATTTTTTTCTCTTTTAAACATTTCTAGAAGTCCTAATGGTTCTCCTATTTGACCTCTTAAATCTAGAGTTGTTCCTGCCCAAAATATCTACAGCTTTGGCTTTGGAAAGGTAAGGTGTTGCCACTGATGGTTAGTGTTTCCAGGACTAACTAGAGAATTACATGACCCTTACACCTTTGTTCAGGTCTCCTCTTATCCTCAACAAAGTGGTTTTTTTCTTCTTCCTTGACCCTTTCAAGGAAGTGTTTCTTAGGGTTCCAATCCTAACTGGCAAATGGTAAAAACTCTGGAGAATTCTCATGCAGGACCCCGGGCTAGAATTCAGGAATTTAGAAGATGATTCTTTAATTTTTAGTGAAAGCCTCAGGCATTCTCTCTTAATAGAGAGGCACAGAGCTGTGCTAATCCGTGTGTTTGTTTCTACCTGACCTTGTCTTTCCCATGGCTTTAGAGCATGGTTGGAATGCCTTTGAGGAATTGAGATTTCATTTCATTTATTTATTTATTTTTGAGGTTGGATCTCACTTTGTTGTCCAGGCTAGTCCTGAACTCACTGTATAGCCCAGACTGGCCTCAAACTCATATCAATCCTCCTGCCTCAGCCTCCTGAGTGTTGAGATAATAGGTGTGCCTCACCACGTCTGGTTTATGTAGTGCTGGTGCACCAAACCCAGGGCCTTATGCTTGTGAGACAAGGGCTCTGACTGCTGAGCTACACCCCTAGCCCAAGGAATTGAGATTTTTAAACTGAGGGAGTTGGACCTGCTCGTGCAGACCTAATCTCAGCATTCTGGGAGGCTGAGGCAGGAGAATCATAAATTCAAGCCCTGTGTGGGCAATTTTGCAACTTAATGAGAGCCTGTCTCAAAATAAAAATTAAAACATAGGCTGGGGATGTATCCCAGTGGGAAGATCCTCGGTTCAATTCCTAGTATAAAACAAAAACAAAAACTGAGGGATGTTCTGAGGACAGATAGTATCTTTTGGGGTCTTTGGTTCTTCTGTCAAAGAAAGGTGCTTGGGGAAACCCTACAGGGTAGATGAGTGGCAATGGCTCAGGCAGCCTGGGCTGGGGGCGGGAGGGGAAGGAGTGTGAACTTCGGCTCTGCAGCCCTGGGTTCTGTGTCACGCCCCCCCCCACCACTCCCCCCCGCGCCCACCCAGTCCCAGCCACAGCACTTTAGACAGGCCTCTGATTCTCTGCATGAGCTTCGGTTTCTTCATTAGTAAAATGGAAAGAATATCACACTCTTGCAGGGTTTCTAGGGAGATTAAAAACAGTGTAAATTAAATAGTAATGTCCTGTGGCTGTGGAAATCTAACAGATTAGTAATTAGAAGCTCTCTTTACCTTGAGCTTATTGACAAGATGCTGGAGGAATTCTGATTTTCCATTTTTCTCCCCACAATTTGAAGCTGTGCTTTGTTCCAGTTTTATCTCACAGGGGGCACACAACTTGCCTACCTAGGATCTCTGCCTGTAGTTGGAGAAAAGGAAGTGATTCAAGCTGATGATGAGCCCACTTTCTCTTTCTTCTGTGGCCCTTACATGATCATGACCAAGTAAGTAGGAGCTGGTCAGTGGGCGGTTGGACTTAGTCCCACAGAGTGTGGGCTGTAAGTGACTTCATTAAAATGTGCAGTGTTTCTTGTCAAGCAAAAGGAACATTTAAGAACGTTGGTCGAAATAAGGGTTTCTTACTTGGAACATTTTTAGTTAAATACCTTTTGTTGTGGAGGGCAAACCTATGTAGGATGTTTGAGTTTCCCTGGTTCCTCCTTACCAGGTGCCAGAAGCAGTCCTTTATGCTCACTTTAGTTGCAACAACCAGACTGAATGTAGATGGTGCCAAATCCTGTGAGAGGCAGAACTACTGTTGGGAAAAATCACTCATTGTAGTATTTCATTTTTCTGCTTTCCAAAGTAGTATAGGCAACTGAGTGCTGATTATCTTGCCTCTTACATAGGCCAAAGGAGTATTGAAACCCCTGAAAAGCCAATCAGGCATCCTCTGGGGCTGTCATCAGACAAATCCAGAGGAGGTGGCAGAAACAGGATTTGGTTATAAATAAAAGGTCCCCGAGTGCTCTCGGTATTTAGAGACCCAGCCTCTGCAAGGTCACAAGAGATGCCCTGGCCAAGGCTCTGAGCTTCTTGAGCTGGGATGTTTCTTTTCTGCTTACAGGAAACACCCTTCTAAAAAAGTCTCTGGCAGATTTGTAAGACCCTATGTCCTTTTTACCCTCATTTTTATCCCTCACGCTGTTGATTTGTTGTCAGGTCCTCGCCTTTCTGTTCTATCGCTGCAGCTTCTACCAGAATCATCACTACCCTTACCCTGATTGTTCTCCTAACTGATCTCCCATTTTGTGGGCCACTGTTGCCTTAACCATTCGCTGGCACCATTCTTTGTAAGATATAATCCTGATTAAGTTCCTCCCTTCCTTGAATCCTTCGGTGACTTCCTGACACTTCATTTAATTTTCCGGGGTACATTAGTACCTGGGAGTGGTGGAGGACCCAGTCATACCAAGGGGAGATATTAGAAGTTATGTGTGTACTTTATTCCTCTGGTCTCTGTCCACAAAGCTTGGCTTCCTGAAGCCATGGCTGTTCATCCACTCTGCTCACATTCTCTCTTGCCCTTATAGCCTGGTGTGGAATGGAAGCAGGGTCACAGTCAAGGAGCTGAATCTTTCCACCCACCCTCACGGCAGCAGGCTGCAGCTGGCCGACTTACTGATTGCTGAGCAGGAGCATAGTAGGTAAGGAGGCCAAAGAATCAGGCTGATTAGATGTCCAGGTCTGTATACACCCAGGTTCTTGGAAATGCAGAGTTATCTTTGGAGTGTGAAACATCAATCCCCATCAGTCTCAGAATTTTCTCTTGGAATTTGTTGATTTCACTCCCAGAGGCTGCCAAGAATGAGAAAGAAGAATTAGTTAATAGTGTGTGGCTTGGGAATTGTGCCATAACTCATGTTTTTTAGATGATTGAGATTCTAGGCCCAACAGGTTTTTTTGGTGGTAGCTCCAGAGGCCTACCCTGCATGGTGTCTCAAGCTTGTTAGGAGTACATGTGGCTGTCCTGTTCTTATAGAGGATGGCTGAGCACAAGATACAGATACCTGCAATCCGTGTCTCAGCCATTGATGACATGCTCATACATCTCAGTTTGGTTGGTTTCTTGTGGCTTGGTCCTTCAGCTCTTGCTGGGTCAGGATCTAAATTCATGGTTTCATACTGAGCCTGCCCACACATTGGAGTGGACCCTGGCTCATTGAGCTCTTGAATGAATAGGACTCAGCTGCTGCAGGAAGTCTTTCTACACAGGCTGGTCCTTCCATTTGGGGAAGTCAGCCTAAAGGACCTAAAGGAGTTGGGAGGACTCATAAGGCATAATGTGGGCTTTGATGTGAGACTGAGTGAAGTGTGCAACTTTGGGCAAGTTCCTTGCCTTTCCTTGGCATTGTGTATCTCATTTATAAATGACATATGAGGATACATTTCTTCCAGGTAATAGTAACTGAAATGGTGTATGCAACAAGTGAAGTGTCTTGCTCAGGAGCTCTCAGCAGCATTGTCATTATTGTCACTGACCTGCATTAGCCTTCAAGGTCTGATTGGTGGAATGGGACAAGCTCACCAGTGGAGACCACCCACCTCCAGCCTATCCTATTTGCTTAGAAAAATACCATATGCAAATGGTATTCTTAAAGAATGAGTTCAACGGACCTAGAAGAAAGGATAGCAACCATGTTTTTATAATGTGCTTCTGAAGCTTCTTTATTTTGCAGCAAGCTGCGACATCGCCACCTGCTGCAGCTGATGGCTGTGTGCTTGTCCCATAACCTGCAGAAGACCCGACTTGTATATGAACGCGTCACAATTGGCACACTCTTCAGTGTTCTCCATGAACGAGTAATCAGCCATTCTATGGATCCCTCCCATCCTGCCCCTTTTCTTGGCCCTTTCTCCCCTGCCCCAGCTGCAGAGTTCCTGTTGAGTATACACAGAAATCACTTATTCTTTTATTTTAAGGGGCTGTGTGGATGCCACTTAAGGGTAATACGCACATGTAACGTTGCTGTTAGTCCTGCTTCTTTATTATTCACCTATGCACTCAACAGGCACTGAAACACATGGAACCTACCTTATTAAGCAATAGGCCACTGTCTTTATTTTTCTAATTATTTTGTAGCACTGGAGATGAAATCCAGAGCTTTCATACTGAGCTGTATCTCAAGCCCATTTTAATTTTTGATTGTGAGTTTCACTGTGTTAATGAGTTTCCTAGGCTGGGCTCAAACTTGTGATTTTTATTTTTTTTACTTCAAGTCTGCCATAGTGCCAGAATTATAAGCCTACATCACCAGTCCTGGCTTATTTGTCTGTATTTCTATTTGTGTACTATCATGGATAGTTTCTATATAAATCGTTGTCACTCCTCCTCACCATTAAAATTTCCTTAGGATTGGGGAACATATTCCATGGCTGACATACTCTTGAGCAAGGATGCTTTGGCCTGGGATGTGGCCCCAGAGAATTTGTGGAGAAGCTTTCATGACATTATTCTGAAGACCCTGGGTAGGAGTGAAGAGACACCCTCTAGAAAGGGCTTTTTTCTCAGGTAGCTTGACATTTCTCCTGCCTGAGGACTTCATTAGTATTATGTTTTTCCTTTTCTTTCCCTGGCTGAGGGCATTGCTTTAAAATGAGGTTTCTGTAAAGGAGTGACATCAGTTGGGTACATTGATGTGAGTGGATTCTAGTCTTAGGAGGATTTTATTTGACCGTGATGTGGGGGTGGATTAGTTACCTATGACCTGGGGGTCTCTTGTGGACAAGTCTGCTGGTAGACCACCTTTAACTGTTTCCCTCAGTCTGATCCTGGATACTCATACCAGGCTTTAAGAACCTTCCCCCTCCCTCCCTCCCTCGCTCCCTTCATTCCTTCCTTCTTTCCTTTTTTCGAGACAGGTTGTCACTCTGTAGTCCAGGCTGGTTCTGAACTCACTGCGTAGCCTATGTTGGCCTTGAACTAACAGCAATCCTCCTGCCTCAGCCTCCTGAGTGCTGGGATTGCAGGCATGTGCTACCACACCCCTCTTATATGGTGCTGAGGAATCAAACATAAGGCTTTGTGCCTGCTAGGCAAGTGTTTTAACTGCTCAGCTATGCCTCAGCCTGAGAACTTTCTTCTTATCGCTCCTGGTATAAAGCAGCTCAGCTGAAAGAAGGGAACTTAGGTTTGCAGCTGGGTTTAGGGTGGAAGAGAGTTTGGATGAATGGAACTTTAGGCCAGTCAGAACTTTAGATTTCCCACTTGTAAATGGAACACCAGGTAGCTGTGAGAATTAAATGAAGATATTTTGAAATGAAAGAGATCCTGTAATACCAATGGGCATTTCCCTTTTGTTCCCGGCCTTTATTTCTCACTTGCAGCGGTCTCAGTTTCCAGTGCTGCATATGGAGGTGATTGTGCACTTACTGCTACAAGTAGCTGATGCCCTGAGATACCTGCATTCTCAGAGATTTGTCCACCGCTCCCTCAGCTCTTACGCTGTCCACATCGTGTCCACATGGGAAGCGAGACTGACCAACCTGGAATACATGATGGAAAGGTGTGTGCAATTTTGAATGTGATTTCCTCTTGGAGAGGATCCCCCCTCCCCAGGACCTTTGCTGTAGAGACAGATTCTAATATAAGGAGGCTCTTTCTTGTTGGGCTGAACTATCCTTCTTTGGGGGGAATATATTTCCAAGTGCCTTTCCCTGTCTACCAAGGTAGAGACTTTGGGATAGTTACTCCCATTTAGTCCATTGTCATTGTAATAAACATAACAAGTAAAAGCCCGTATTAGCCAATGTGTGTCAAGGCTCAAAGTATCCACTCCAAAATTTTTAGTGACTTTACACAACTGAGGTGCATTTTTCATCCTGTAGTCTAGCATGTGTGTTGAAGAAGTACTGTGTTGTGGGTTCCCCTGATTAGTGGCTCTCCCATCCATTCCGAGGCTTCAGTCTTGCACCATTGTTTGCATTTCTGGCCAAGGATTAAGAGAGATCCTGAAGAGGTAGGTGCACATAGGGTTTTGGGGCCAGCCTGAAGTGGGCATGTCACAGCTTCCCAGTTTGCAATGGCCAGAGCCATTCACCTTTCACCTTTTTGCAGGGCTGCTGGCAAATTTTATACCTTACTTGTAGAAGAGAGGAGATAAAGGGTACCAATGAGTATTCTGGTTTATCACATTACATAATACTAACAGTGAAATTTTGCCCTCAAGGAATTCAGCACAGTGAAAGCTGGGCATGGTGGTACATGCCTGTAACCCAAGTACTTGGGAGGTTGAAGTAGGAGGATTGCCCAGAGTGTGAGGCCAGCCTGTATACATAGTGAATTCAGGACCAGCCTGGACTACAGGGGGAGACTTTTGTCTTTAAAAAAAAAAAAAAAAAAAAACAAGAAAAAGAAAAGAGAAATTTAGCACAGTGAGAGAAGCACTGAAAAGCAGTGCCCTCGTTCAAACGCTGGTAGATGGGCTTAGTTTCCTGTTAAGGTGGAGCCAGTGTCCACTTGAGAGATGAGTGCTGACCCCCATTTCCCACTTCAGGCTCTGAGACGCAGAGTTTCTCTCCTGTTCATCATCCATAGCTCTGCGTCTTCACCTAGTGTTCTGTTTTCTTGAGAGGCCTCACCCCTTGCCAGACTATCTTCTTTCTCCTAACCTTGTCCTCAAAACAGCCATTCTGGATGCTTTGTCAGCGGGTCTTTGCTTCTTACATACTCTGAAATTTACGTCTTTTCATTAAATGTAAAGCTCCTTGAGGGCAGAAGTCTGTTTTATACACTGCTGTATTCCAAATGCCTAAAGTAGGGCTTCACATAGTGGCCCTTCAGCATGTTTTTTCCCCCACTATTTTTATTAATGTACAGATGTAATACATAGTATTTACAATGAATTTGGGTGTTTCGTACCTCTATGTATCACATCGACTTTACAGTCCCTTCCCATTTTCTACCCTCCCACACCCTCCCTGTCCCTTCCCTCTGCTCTGGCTATCACTTCGTATGGTTCCAAAGAATGTCTGCGTTCTGGGTTTTCCAAGTCCGAGAAGCCATACAGTGTTTAATGTATTAATCTTCTGCACCTAAGTCATTTCACTTAAGTCACCACTCTACCTCAGCTTTCTATTCCTCTAATGGGTTCACAGTAGTTAGATCTTGATATCTCTTCTCTGAATCCAGCCAATCCCTTTATTGGAATATTCACCAAAAGATTTTTTTCCATATTTTCCTATATCTTTGTTGTTCTTGTTACACCTGGCCTTACCCACCAGTTCCCATTAGAAAATAACTATAAGCATGTAGTTCAAAAGACTAGTTAATTTAGGAAAGAGAAAAAATAATTAGATACATAAAATTCAATTGCCTTAGTTGAATACTGGAAGGTGCATATTTGTACATTCACAAGGTTATCTTTACATCAATCAGTTTCCTTAGGATAAACTTCCATTAGGGACCTGATAAGCAAATTGCTACAACAATACAAAGTCGAAACTATATCACATTGCTACATTAAATGAAGCAAATCTATACCACATAAATATAATTAAAGTAACAGACATGAAGGCAAATTTAGTTATTTCAGAATTCCTTAGCTTTCATATCTTATTTACTCATTTTCACTAATTGCCAACATACTTTTTTCTCAGCTTCTTCTCCTCTAGCTGTTATCGCTTCTTCTCTGGGGTCATTGGTGTCGCTGGTCTCCCTTTCACTTTTCAGGTTTCCTTTAAGTATTTTCTGCAATATTGGTTCAGTGGCTGCAAATTCCTTTAAGCTGTCTCTGTCATGTAAAGTTTTAAGTTCTCCCTTAAAATTAAAAGATAATTTTGCTGGGTATAGCAGTCTTGGTTGGCATTTATGTTCCTTTAGTGCTTGGATGACATTGCTCCATGATCGCCTGGCTTTTAGAGTTTGGATTGAGAAGTCTGCAGTTATCCTGATGGGCTTGTCTTTGTAGGTCACCTTCTGTTTTTCTCTTACCGCTTTTAGTATTTTCTCTTTGTGTTGGGTTTCTAGAATTTTAATTATGATGTGTCATGATGAGGATCTCTTCTGATCCAAGTTGTTTGGTGTTCTGTATGCCTGCAATAGTTCCATGTTCATTTCTTTTCTTAGATTTGGGAAATTTTCTTCCATCATTTCATTAAAGGCTTTTGTTTTGTCCTCAGTCTTCTCGATTCCCATAATTCTGAGGTTGTTTCTCCTTGAATCATCTATCAGTCGTTGTAATGACTCGCTTTCTTTATTTGCTTTGTGTTCTTCATGGCCTGTATGTTGCAGCTCAGTCACTTTATTTTCTAGGTCTGACATTCTATTCTAAAGTTGTTTAAAGTGGTTGCTTATTATTACCTGTGTGTTTTTCATTTCCTGAATATCTGCATTCAGTTTTTCTATATCTCTGCTGTGTGCTTCTCTAATTTCTTCTTTTGTCTTCATTATCTTCTGGTATATTTCTTCTCTGGTCTCCTCTAGCTGCTTTTCAAGGCTTGCTTTTTGTTTATCTGTGTATTGGTGTAGCTTTTCTGCTGTCTGTTTTATTTCTTGCTTTAATTCCTTGAATTTCTGGGCCCAGAAATTGCCATCATTTTTGGCATATTCATCTTTATTTACCCTGATATCATCTCCTGGGGTTTCAGATCTTTTTGTAGGAGATTTGTGGCCATGCTTCCCCATTTGGTCTCCTCTAATTTCTTTTCAAGGCTTGCTTTTTGCTTAGCTAAGTGTTGTTGTAGCTGTTGCTCTGTCTGTTTTATTTCCTGCTTTGCTTCCTGCTTTAATAATTCCTGCTTTAATTCCTGCTTTATTTCACTTGCTCTCTGCGTCCAGAAGTCACCATCACTCGTGCCCATCTGTTTTTTGAGTTTTGCAATTTCGGCACCCCTTGTAGCATCCCCTGGGGAGTCAGATCATTTTGTATAAGATTTGTTACCACGTTTCCCCATGGTTCTGCTACCTCAGACTGTCTCCGGTGCGCAGGGAAGAAAATGGCTCCTGCTGATGTTACTGCCTGCGACGGCTGTTGAGCCCCGTTTCTGATCTGGGATCCTGGGGCCTTTTCTAGGGGGAGCCCTCGCTGTGTTTGTAGTACACACACCTGCGGGTTGGTGCTTCTGAGGCTGGGGCTGCCTGCTGCCAATAATTCCCACTTATCCAGGTCCCGCTTACCTCGGGCTGATGTTCTGGCTTCCGGACCTTGTTTGTGATCTGTGGCAGCTTGGGGCCGCGCCGAGTCGGCTATTTTCCTCCTCATCTGATGTGACTTCAGGATTTCTGACCCGCCCACAGCCTCCTTCGTTGTTGTGTGCTCTGTTCTCTCCCAGCTCCATTCCCTCCGATGTTCAGGTCCCTGTGCGCTTTCCTCCATCCACAGCTGCCTCCCATTTGGAGCCGGCTGTGGCCGTTTCTTTCCTTCAGCATGTTTTTCAAGCAAATGAAACTGAAGAATTCTCACTTCCCCTAACTTTGAGTGCTTCATTGACACCGAGCCTACAGAGAAGGGCAAGGCAGGATCCAGATTGTGCTTGGTCCTGTGGGCCTTAGGGAGGAATGTGAATTTGTCCGTAAGACCCCGGAATTCTGTGAAAGGACTGTTTTTGAGTATTATAGTATCGTGAGTGATATGTGAATGAAGAATGTTTTTCTTGGTCCTTTGTGTGGAGAAGGCTATGAGGGAACAAGAAAGGCAGGGAATTGGTGAAGGCATGCCTAGATCTGTTGCAGTGTTCCGTATTGGAGTGACAGAGGCCAGGCAAGTATCACCAGTACAGCTGATGAGCCTCAGATCTTTGTATTCTCAATCCCAGTTGAAATCTTTCAGGGAAGTGTTAGGGGATGTAACAGAGTGGTAGAGTACTTGCCGAGCACATGGAAGACCCCGGCTTCAATCCCTAGTACCAAAAAAAAAAATTTTTTTTTTAGCAGTACTGTAGATCAAACCCAGGGCCTCCTTAATGAATCATATCCCTAGTCCACTTTTTATTTTTTATTTTGTGATAAGATTTTGGAAAATTGTTGAGCCTGTATTCAAAATTCAGATCTTCCTGCTTTAGCATCCTGGATTTCTGGGATTACAGGCCTGTACCACAAGATCTGGCTTTAAAAAAATCATTCTGGGTAGAGTGGTATTACATCTCCAGTCCTTTATTATATTTTTCTGTTTGAGACAGGGATATCACTACGTCTCTTCTAAGTTGCCCTAGTTGAGCTCAAACATGCAGTCATCTTGCAGTAAATTCCCACGGTGGTAGGATTATACACTACTTGGTCTATTTCATGGCTTCTGGAATTCATTGCTTCCTATCAAAAGTTCTTCAGAAGGAAACAATATTTGGGAAAGTTTGCTTATCCTCTAAAATCTATTCTTATGTCAGACTGCCAAATAAGTTACTTTTTAAAAGATTTTCTTGCTTTAACTTTTTGTTGTTGTTACTGTTTTTCTGTGGATTGAATCTAGGGAACTCTGAGATACATTGAGATACAGCTCCAGCCCTTTTAATTATTTTATTTTGAGGTGAAGTCTTGCTGAGTTGTCCAGGCTGGCCTTGAACTTGTTATCCTCCTACCCTATTCTTCCTAGTTGCTGTGTTTATAGGTGTGGCTCATGATCTCATTTGGTTCTCATGAGTCATATATAGAAGTCAGCAATGATCTCATACTGAGGACTTTTACTAGCCCAGGTGTCATTGAGAGCAGTTTGACTTAGCTTTTAGGGAGCCTGTTTGGGGAACTGTATTATTTGGTTGGGAGCCTGTTTGGGAAACTATGTTATTTAGGCAATCAGTGATTCTTTGAGTGCCATTTCCAAGAGGGCAGGAGTTCAGGAATTGAGCAGTTTCAGGAGGTAGAAGTCTCAAGTGGGTTTTGACAGGAGCTTCTTCTGTAGTCCAGCCTGATCCTGAATTCATTATGTAGCCCAGGCTAGCCTTGAAGTCATGGTAATCCTCCTTCCACAGCCTCTTGAGTGCTGGGATCACAAGCATGAGCCATCACGCCCAGCTTTATGTGGTACTGAGGAATCAAACGAGGGCCTTGTGCTTGCTACACAAGTGCTTTAACCGCTGTGCTGGTCCTCTAGCCACCCCCCAGCCCCAGGTGGTTTTTGATAAAGCAGATAGGGCTTGAGGAAGGTTTTGAGAAAGTCTTTTGGTGATTTTTTTTTCAGCAATAAGCATTGAGGCCCTGATATAAACTCGATGATTCAGTGATACAAAAGCCCACTTTCAGAGCTAAATACAGTGGAGAAGAAACATAGTAAACTAAGTCAGCAAACAATTAATACAAGCTTGGCATAGAAATACAGGCAGAGTAGAGGACTGCAGGTTTGAGCCTAGCCGGATAACTTGGCAATACCCTCCTTTGAAATCAAAACCCGAAAAAATGTGCTGGAGTTGTAGCTCAGTGTGAAGGCCTTGGATTCAATATCCAGTACCACACACACACACACACACACACACACACACACACACACACACACACACAAATTACTAAGGTAAATGTTCTAAAAACAGGACCACTTATAGCCAGTGGTCAGAGAAAGCCTCCCTGAAGAAGCGACTTTCTAATGAATACCTCAGTTACAAGAACTAGCTAGTTGCTCTGGGCACTGTGGGCAGAGCATGCCAGGCAGAAGAAGCCACTGGTGCAAAGACTTGAAGTGGTGATGGGCTTGGCATGCTAGAATAACTGAAAGATGACCTCTAGGACTTGAGTAGAATGGGTAAACAGAAGATAGTGGCTGAATGAGGTGTGAGCAGGCAGGGCATTCGTGAGTAGGAATGGTAAGAAATTGCAAGTACTGTGACAGCTCTGAGTCTTAAAATCTAGCTATACTCAAGGAGGTTGCTAGTCTTTACAGCAAATATTTCACCAATGCACTATGCGGTGATCACAATGTCCCTTAAGACATACCTTGTATGTTTTGTTCTGTAGCCAGGGCAATGGCTTACACAGAGACCTGACTCGAGTACCCCTTCCTACTGAGCTATACAACTGGGCTGCACCGGAAGTGATCTTACAGAAGGCAGCCACAGTGAAGTCAGACATCTACAGCTTCTCCATGATCATACAAGAGATTTTAACAGGTGATGAAGGAGCACATTAACTGTTCATAGTTTTGGTTGCCCTCCTAGACGTTACTTAGTTTTATGAAAATGCAGAATTTAGAAGATGTTTGTTTTTGAGGCAGTCTCCTTAAGTGGCCAGTGTGGCCTTGGACTCATCTTTCTGCCTCAGCTCCCTGAGTACTGGGCTTACAGATGTGTGCCACCACACTCAGCTTAAAGGATGATTTCTTCAAAGATATCTCTGTGTGCTTATTGAAGACATAACATGATCTCACAGAAATCTTTTTGTTTTTTAACTGTTTAAGACCGAACAAAGACCATCTTGTTAATGATAATGCTTTTAATCCAAGCACACGTGTTTAGGTTTATTTGTTTCCAGTGCTCAGAATTGAACTCGGGGACTTGTGAATGCCGTGCAAATGTTCTACCACTGATCTATATCTGCAGCCTCCCACGCAAAGCTTTTAAACTGAATATTGGTGATATCGGTGTCAGTGTTTAAAGATCTTTGTAATGTGCCCCTTAAGCACTTGTAAATGAGAGAAGACCGGCTTATGAGAAGTAATTGTGAAATCCAACTTCCAGGATCCCCTAGGTGTATAAACAATCATCTGAAGGAAAGGGGGAAGACATTTCAAATCTGTAAGAGTCCTATATCTGAGGAGAAAAGAACTCCTTCAAGAAAGGAGCACAGAGTCTGATCATGTAGCTCAGTGGTTCAGTACTCACCTAGTATTTGCAAGGACCTGGCCTCTATTCTAGTGCTGCAAAAAAAGTGTGTGTGTGTGTGTGTGTGTGTGTGTGTGTGTGTGTGTGTGTGTGTGTGTTTACACTGAGTACAACCACTAGGGAGTAAGCAAGAGGGTGTTGCCTTTTGCGGTATTTGCAGTCCCACAGGGTCACCACACCTTTCATGAGATAGGTCTATTGGGTTACCCAGTATAATTCCATGAAACATTCCCTGGTTCCCAAGTTTGCCAGCAGGAAACCCATTAGTAAAGATACTGTCTACTTTTTCTGTCCCTGTGGTAGTAGTTTCCTTGACAAATGATTAAAGTGACTTTTTATTTGCTGGTCTTTTGGATGGTTTTTCTTTGGGGAAAATACCTTTATGTGTAGAGGGATTGAGTGTCTAGATTAAGGTTGCATAACTTCATCTGATTTCTCTTTAATTTTAGTTTTTATTTACATATCATATCCCCTTCCCTGTCTGATTTTAAAATGTTATCCTTTTTATACTTTTTCCCTACAGACAACATACCGTGGAATGACTTAGATGGATCAGTAATCAAAGAAGCCATGCTCTTGGGAAATTATTTAAAAGCGGATGCCAGGCTTCCCAAACCATATTATGATGTTGTTCAGTCAGGCATTCAGGTCAAGCAGAAAGACAGGATTATGAACCTTCAAGATATTCAGTATATTCTGAAGAATGACTTAAAGGCAAGACCTAGATGATGTTGAGAGCTGATTGTGCTTATCCATTGTTCAGACCTAAAATGTCCTCCAAAAGTCTAATATGTTTGGTAGATGATTGGATTGTAGGGGGCTGTACTCATCAGTGAATTAATCTGTTGATAATTTCATGTGACATTAGGAGAAGGGACCTGTGAAAGGATAGGTAATTGAGGGCATGACCTGAAGGGCATACAGCCCTTCTGTCTCTCCTTCCTGGCTGCCATGGTATGAGCAGTTTCCTTTGCCTTGCCCTTCCACCATTGTCCATTTTGCCTTGGCTCAAGCCAGCCATCCATATACTAAGACCTTTGGATTGTGAACTAAAATAAACATCCCTTCCTTTAAGTTATGGGGTGTCAGGTATTGTGTCACAGTACCAGGAAGGTGATCAGAATATCTGTCCTGTGGAGGTAGGTGCTTAGAGACCAAAAGAACCTAGTAGGAAGGGCTGAAGGAATGGCACAGCAGTTAAAGCACTCACCTTGCAAGAGCAATGCCCTAAGTCAGAAGCAGAAGGTGAAACATAGAATGGTCTCTTTGATAGGAGAGACCCAGATCACAACTCCTTTGGAACTTAAGACAAAAGACAAAGTGAAAGAGGGAGGTAGGTTGGGGAGGAGGGAGGGTGGGATGGGTAGGGAGTGGAACAAAAGGAGAGTGGGAAAGCCCTTGTCACCTTGATAAGATATGAATGTGCACAAAATGCCCAACCCCATTGTAAACCTTGAATTTTGCACATATACATATCAATAAAATGTGGGGGGAAAAAAGAGCAAGGCCCTGAGTTCGATTCCCCAGAATCACATAAAACTGGGCATGATGGCGCACACCAGTAATCCCAGCACTTGGGAGGCTGAGGAAGAAGGATTGCCGTGAGTCCAAGGCCAGTCTGGGCTAAATAATGAGTTCAGGACCAGCCTGGGCTACAGAGCAAGACCCTGTCTCAAAAAATTAAAAATAAAAAAAAAGAAGAAGAACCTACTGAGACCAAGCTCTAGGAAGCTTTGAAAACTCTTCCTTTATTATACTTTCTGTGTTGCTGAGAAAACTTGGCTACTTTGCATATGAGGGTAGCAGGGAGAATAGAGGATGGGATCAGGGAAGGTTCAACATATAGTAGTGCTATACTGTAGGTACATAATGGAGATTCAGTTAATGGCATGTATCCTGCTTTCAAGGTATTGGACTAACAGTGAATTAGGTAAAAAGGACAACATGTACCCAAAAAGGGGAAGGGAGCTTATCTCATTCCTAAAGGGGTTTCTACCAGTGACATTCAGATGACTGTAAATATGTACTCAGTGATATTTCCTATGTTACAGGAGATTATTGGAGCCCGGAGAACTCAGTCAGCTGAAAGGCCCAGGGTACAGAGATATGAACCTTATCCTGATGTCAGTGACTATCTAGGTCTGACTTCAGAGCATTCCAAAGAGGGCCCAGACCTGGAAATCAAAGAGCTAAAGGAAACAGGTATGGCCTTAAAAAAACAAGCTAAACATTATGGTGACTGTAGTGTATTTTGAAAGTCACATAAGCTGCAAGTAGTTGCCTACTCTAGTCTGTACTTAAATTTATGCTGGGAAAAGATGGATATCTTAGGGAATGCAAGATCCTTAAAATTACTAGGTAAAGCCTGATGTATGTCACATGCCTGTAATCCCAGAACTCTGGGAGGCCAAGACAGTAGGATCATAAATTCAAGCCTAACATGGGCAACGTAGTGACTTTACCAACATAATAAATACATGAAAATAAAATGACAACAACATAAAGGACTATGGATGTAGCTAAGTGCCAAGGCCCTGCGTTTAATCCCCAGGACTGTAACAAAGAGAATGAAATAAGTTAAACTTTTGGGTTCTATAAATACATGGCTTGGTTGCAGAATCAAGTAGTAACACGAATTTATTTCTAGCATGGTTATTCTTTATTTTTTGAAGCAAGTACCATTATGTAGGTCAGGCTGGCTTTGAACTATTTGGGTAGTCCATGCAGGCTCTAAGCCCGAAGTCCTTTTGCCTTAGTCTCCAAGGGGCTGAGACTGTAGGTGTGCACCACCACACCTAGTGGTGATTACTCTTAAGAATTTATGTAATTGCTTTACAGACAAAAGTGATTTTTTAAAATTAGGAATCCCTTTCCATTTATAGTATCTTAGAGTAACATCAGTGCCTCTAAATTTTCTGAAAAATAATAAAAGTGATTTTTAAATTAAAATTACTGTCTCTATTCTGCCAGACATGGTGATGTGTGTTTAAAATCCTAGCTACTGAGGAAGCTAAGACAGGAGATCACAGAAGTTCCAGACTAGCATGAGCAGTGTAATGAGACCTCATCTCCAAAAATCAAAAAACAAACTTTCTACTTATTATAGAAAAAAAATTGTGACAGTACAAAGAATTTTTTTGTTTGTTTTTTTTATCAGGCTGGCCTGGAACTCATGGCAGTCCACGGGCTGATGTGCTGATGCTAACAGGTGTGTGCCACCACACCTGGTTAATGTGATGCAGAGAAATTGAGCTCAGGGCCTTGCTATAAAAGCTGTACTATTCCTCCAGTCCTTGGTCTTTTCTTGTTTTACTGATTTTTACAAATTTGGAACTAGAAAGGGTCCTTCAATAATCAGGCATAATGTTCTACCATTACATATGAGGTAACGTAGGTTTTTGAGAGAGTCTAACCTTAGGAGTATAAAGTTTGCAGCTAAGGAATTTGAAATTTAACTTCTCTATTTTTCTTTCTCACATTTTCTAAGCTTATGAATTTCATTATTATAATTCTCTTCTTACGTACACTGATGGGTGGGTGAAGCCACATTAAAGAATCTCAATAAAAAAAGAACTTTTGGCAAATCACCCCAATAAAGGGCTCTGCTGAACACAGAGAAGAGACATCATGATATGGTCACTGAAGCCCATTCTAGGGGTGGGAAACTGAACTAATATGTGGTGATTTGAATAGTAAAGTAAATCAGATGCAGAAGATTAAATATGTTAAATACTGCATGGTTTCTCTGATTTGGGAAACCTAGAACACAAGCATTCTATAACAGAGAACCAAATGAGTGTGATAGTGGGAGTTATGGGGGGATGGAGAGGGAACTACTGGAGGGCCAAAAAGGGGCAGGGAAAAGGATCATAATATTGATGTTCTATATCTGCACAAACTACTCAAGTTCATCGTAAATATTATGTATTGCACATATATATATGTATATATATATACATATATATATATTAATAAAAATGATGGGAAGAAAGGAATATAGAGTTTGTTATAGAAATGGAACTCTGGGCTTCTGATTCCAGTCAAGTGGTCAGTTGCTCAGATCTTCCACTTGACAGGGCTGAAGGCCTCTATAGAGGCTCCATAAACCCTCAATTATTTGTCTCTTTCATCCCATTTGCTGCAAGATATATACCTGTCAGCCAGGAGTAGTGTGTAGTCAGCCTGAAATTACTTTTTACTTATCCATCTCATTGTGAAATGCTTCTTTGTCTCTATTTCATCTACTTTTATCAGTTGCTCACTAGGAGCATAACTTCTGACATAAGTTGTCACACACTTTTGTGCATAAAAAAGCTGTAAATGTAGTCCTTGAGGTTGAATGGACTGGAACTTTGCGTGTCTTGTCAGTGAAACATGTTTTGAACACATTATAAATGAAGCTTATAATGCTTTCCTTAGCATTTGACCTCCCTCCACCCACAAAACTTCCCTCATTCCAGATCAAAATGAAAAGTTTCACCTGGTTACAAATACCCTTTCACCTCTTTTTTGGGAGAGGGGCCACACTCTGTTCCCTTCTGTTGAGTGTATCTTTCGTAACTAGGAAGGGAGTGGGAAAAAAAAAACAAAAACTGCGTTTTTGTGCCCAGGCTGCTTAGCTGTGGAATGTAGTCATTTTAATCAGGTGCATGTTGTTACTCTTTTCAGCAGGCAGTCAGTCCTGTTCACCAAGGGATCACTCCTCTCCTACTGTGAAAGCAACCATGGCTTCTCAGGCCTCAGATTCAAGTGTTATGTTCCAGGTGCCTCCTTCTTCTCCTACTTCTTTTATGGCAGAAGCCAGATGCTCCAGCACAAGTCAAACAAGCCTTCGTAGTTTTGAAATCAATGAAATCTACTCAAGCTGCTTGAATTTAGGAGATGACAAAGAGGAAGAGTGCCCAGGAGGTGTTTCAGCTCTTGAGGGTGATAAATCAAGCCAGGTAGATGAACTGCAGTCCCTGGAAGAAGAGTGGGAAAAGATGGAGAGAGAAGCAAGCCTTTGTGATGAGGATGAGAGCTTTTCAGAAGGTGACACAGAGCTCTTCTTTAGGGACTGGGACTGGCAAAACGGTTCACTTAGTTCCCTCAGCCTTCCTGACCCAACCAGAGAAGCCAAGGGCAAGGTGAGCAGCTGGTCCAAGACTGAGGAGTATATCAGTAAGTGCGTTCTGGACCTAAAGATTTCACAGACGATGGCACATGAGATTACAGATTTGGTGACGAACACTGAGCAGAAAATAGATGAGATTGCGATACTACAGAAAGAGCAAGAGGAGCGGACTGCTTTAAGATTGTTTCCAAATGTCTATGACATACCTCGAGCAGTGGGCCCTCCAACTTTGAATTACATTCCTCCTGTCATTCAGGTATCAGAAGGCTCCCAATCAGACACCAGTGGCAACTGCTCAGCACTACCACAGTCTCCAAGAACAGTGAAAGAATTTCAAGGGGGACATTTTGACAAAAGACCCCAGAAAAGAAGTGGCTGTGGCTGGAAACCTTTTACCCAAGTCTCTGAAGAAAGCGCTGAGCTCCAATCAGAGATGAGTGATCAGGTAAATCAGAATGACCCAAGCTATGATCAGCACAATTTCTGACCTATTTGCATACACTGACATGCAGTGCAACCAGCTCATAGTAAGGTTCTCTTGGCGTTAGGAAGTAAGGCCTCCAGGATAGAATTCCAAGATAGCTGGTGTCTGCTTCCTATTCTCAGATGGAGCATGTACCTGTATCCTTCTCTGTGAATTCATGTGTATTAAATCGAGCCATATGAAATTTGTTTTATAGGTCAAAATCAATTTCACATGATTCAACTTATATAAGGTATTTTGTACATGTAAGAGTTCTCATTTTAAATTGCTCACTTATTCATTGCTTCACATTTATAAAGTATTTATAGAGCCAGAAGCTGTATTAATCCCTGGGATATGCTTATAAATAGCTCAGCAATAACTCTGAGGAAACCTGCTGTCAAAAAGGTCACCTCTGGGAAAATGAGCAGACATCCTGGCAGCTGGCCTGGGAGCTGACATAGTAGAGTCTTTAAGGACGAGGCTGAAATCTTACACATGCTGTAATCCAGGACAGGTGCCTGACACTAGAAGATAACTTGACAAATGATGATCAAAGGAATTTAGGAAAGGGATGACTTCATAGGTAAATTGGAAGAAGTTCACACAGAGAACTGGCTACATGTTTGTTGAGTTACTAATGAGCTTACAGTGTGATGCTGAAGCTCAGTAACCTAAACTTTTTGCGATCCCAGTGATGTTAACTCAGATGGGCAAAAGATAGATTTCTGCCCCACTAGAAGGATTTTGTTACTGGAATTATTTAAGATCGCTGACCCATGCTGATAGAAGGCAGTTAACTTTTGGTGGGTTTTACTACAGTTAATAGTCTTCACTCATGCATCCCCTTATTGCTTGCACAGGAGAGACAACACCCCCTTTCACTCCTGTCTTCTTGCTTGGTGGGTCATTGCCAAAGTTAAAGCTTATTGGGGTCCTCTTGATACAGGCAGATTTTCTCTCACTGTGCTATGCTGAATTTCAATGAGGCTTCCACCTCTACTTAGGGTCACTAAAAAGCATTCTCTCTCTCTCTCTCTCTCTCTCTCTTTCTCTCTCTCTCTCTCTTTCTGTGTGTGTGTGTGTGTGTGTGTGTGTGTGTGTTGGAGATTGAACCTATGTCCTCTTTCATGCTAAACTTGAGCTTTACTATGGACCTACACATCGGCCCAGGCATTTGTTTTATATAAAGATTAAGTGCATATAATTTACTTAAACTACTTTTTGTTCCCATTGAAAATCAGTTTACTAGAGAAATAACTTCTATATTGTGTTTTGTTTATCCATTACTGTATTCTAACAAAACTCCCTAAATTTGTGGCTTAAAATGACTTTATTTCTTTCCCCCATTTTTATTAATATAGATATGTGATACATAATGGTTACAGTGAGCTTGAGTATTTTATATACATTTATATCACATCAACATTATAATTTCTTTCCCTCCCCTTTTTTGGCCCTCCCACGACCCTTTTCATCCATCCTAACTCCCGCCGTTGCACCTATTTGGTTCAACAGAATGCCTGTATTCTGGGTTTCTCATATCAGAGAAGCCATGCAATATTTAACATATTTAATCTTCTATGTCAGAATCACTTCACAACTCAGATTACCACTCTTGAGCTCAGCTTCCTAACCCTAGATTGGGCTGCAGTAGCTTTATCTTAATGCCTCTTCTCTGGGTCCAGCAGAGCCTTTATTGGGACAATTTGCCGAAGGTTCTTCTTCTTCCTTTTTTTTTTTTTTTTTTTTGGTATGTTACTATGTCTTTGTTGAGATTCTTTAACACGGCCTTGCCCACCAGTCCACATAAGAAAACAACTGTAACAATGGAATTCATAAGGCTAGAAAATGGGAGAAAGAAAAAAGAGAAGTTAAATTTCAAATTCCTTAGCTGAGTACTGAAAGGTAAATGTTTCTACATTCAAAAGACATTCAGGTTATCATTATATCAATCAGTTTTATTAGGCTAAACTTACATTGAAGTCCAAATAAGTGAATTGCTACAAATTTAATGAATTTAAGTCTATATCAAATCACTGCATTAAATGAACTTAGGTCTATATCACAAAAGTATATTACGCATAAAGCAATAGACATAAAGGCATATTTAGTTACTTCAGAATTTTTTTAACAGAGTTCTTTCCCAATGATGAGCAGGAAGAAATGAGTAAGATCATTATTACACATTTAGTTATGGAATATGAAATTGAAAAGTAAAATTCAAGAGCCACAGGTTAATCTAGTAGCTGACTAAGTTCTTAACCAATGGACTGAGACTTCATGATCTTTTATCTTTACCCCTCAATGACAACTTCAGGGAAAAGAACCCCAAACCAGTTATTTACCAACTCGTACTGTTTTTAAAACTAAAAATATCCCAAATCAAAATCATTGCCTCCATCACTCTAACTCTAGCTAAATATCTATACACATCATACACATCAGAAAAGTTTCACAGATTAAGGTTTTATAGCAATTCTATGTTGAATATAATTATTGTTTTGAAAACTGATTTTTTGTTACACTTTCTCTTTAAATGTTCCCTTTCCTCTGTGTTCCTTGGTGCTGCTTGTCTATCTCTAAGATTCCTTCAAGTATTTTCTGCAATGCTAGGCTAGTGGTTACAAATTTTTTCAGGGATTCTTGGTCATAAAAAAACTTCTACTTCCTCTTCAATTTTCAGGGATAATTTTGCTGGATACAACAACCTGGGTTGACACTTGCTCTTTTAAAGCCTGAAAGATTTTGCTCCAGGGTGTGCTGGCCTTTAATGTTTGCATTGAGAAATCAATAATTCAAATGGGTTTGCTTTGGTAAAATAGTGTATGTTTTTCTCTTGCTGCTTTTAATATTCTCTCTTTATGTTGAATTTCTGAGGCTTTGATTATGATATGCCATGGTGAGTCTCATTGCTGGCTGAGATTACTTGGTGTTTTAAAAACTTCCTGTACATGACAGTTAATTTCTTTTCCTAGATTTGGGAAATACACTTGCATGATTTCAGTAAATAAATTCTTTATACCTTCATTGCTATCTTCCGCTCTTTCTCCTACACCCATAATACTGATGTTAGTTATCTTTGAGTCATCCATCAACTGTTGTATCCAGCTAATTTCCTCAATTCTAATTTAAAATAACTATTTATTATGAATCTCTTAGGTCAGGAATTTGCGGAGGTGGCTTGGGTAGTTCTTCCTTGGCGTGGGTGCTCACCTGATTGTATTCTGGTAGAGATTGAATTGGGCAAGAAGTTCCAAGAAGCTATTATGGTGAAATTATTCTTTATTATTTGAAAGTCATAATTTGAACAATATTTAACATGAAGAAGGCAACAATGACTTAAAAACATGCAAATCAAAAAGCATACAATAATAAAAATCCAAATGAATTTCTCACTTCAGTACATTGAAGGGTACATAATTCAGAAATTTAAAAATTGTATTATGTAAGCAATTTTAACTATCTTCTTGCCTAATTTTTTGTTCATGCACGAATTCCGAATTCTATAACACATTAGAGGAATGTGGTTTGGGAAATCAGTGAGCATCTATGCCCGCCCATTTTTCAGAGGTTCACCCTTTTCCCTGCTGACCATTGCCCTTCTTTCTACCCTGTCACTTATGTTGGGGCCTTTTTATACCATTATTATTGTGGATTTCATAAGAGGAACACCCATCTGTAGTCATCCTTTTGTGTTTGGTCCATTTCACTAAGCATTACTGACTCAAAGTGGCCCCATTTTCTTTCAAAAGCTTCATATTTATCTTTCTTTATGGCTGCATAGCATTCCATTATGTATAGGTATGACACCTTTAACCATTTTTCTGTGTATGGGCAGGTAGGTTTGTTTCCAGGATTTGACTGTTAGGAGTTGTGCTGCCATAAACATGAGTATTCTTTTTGGTATGTTGACTTTATTTCTTTTGGGTACATGCCCAGTTGAGCAGTAGCTTGATCAAACGGACTTTCTGTTTTCAGCATGAATCTCCAGACTGCTTTCCATAATGGTTGTACCAGCTTGCATTCCCTCCAGCAGTGAAGTAGAGTTCTTTTTTTCTGCACTCTTGACAACAATTGTTGTTTTTTGCATTCTTGATGTAGACCATTGTCACTGGGGTGAAGTGAAACCTCAGTGTTGCTTTTATTTGCATTTCTTTGATGGCCAGTGACAAGGAACACTTTTTCATGTCCTTGTTGGCCTTATTGCACTTCTTCTGAGAGGCTTCTTTTCATTGCAGCTGCCCACTTCTTTATGGGGTCAATCATTTTAGGGGGTTTTATGTTTTTGATTTCTCTGTATATTTTACATATTAATCCTTTTAAGTGTTACTGGTGAATATCTTTTCCCTTTCTATGGGTTGTATCTTTACAGTGTTGATTGCTTCTTTTGCTGTGGAAAACCTCTGTAGTTTAATATAGTCCCATTTGTTGATTCTTGCTGAGATTTCTTGTGCAATTGGTGATCTGTTCAGAAAAGCCTTTCCTGTCCCTGTGTCTTCTAGAATTTTACCGATTTTGTCTTCCAGTAGGTTCAGAGTTTTTGTTTTGATGTGTACATCTTTCATCTATTTTGATTTGATTTTAGTGTTTGGTGACACATATGGGTCTAATTTTATTCTTCTGCATGTGGAGATCCAGTTTTCCCAGCAACATTTGTTGAAAATGCTGTCTGTTCTCCAATCGACTTTTTTGGTCCCTTTGTCAAACACCAGGTGACTAAGAGTGTTTGGGTTTGTTTCTGTATCCTCAGTTCTGTTCCACTGGTCCTTCTGTGTGTTCTTATACCAGTACCATTCAGATTTAATCACTGTTGTTTTGTAGTATTTTTTGAAGTCTGGGATTGTGATTTTTGCAAGCTTTGCCCAGTTAGTTAGAATTGCTTTAGAGATTCTGGGTCTTTTCTGGTTCCATATAAATTTTAAGATTTATTTTTCTAGTTCTGTGAAGAATGTAGTTGATATTTTGATTGGTACTGCATTGAATCTGTATAGTGGCTTTGAAAATATGCCATTTTGATATTAGTTCTTCCTCTCCGGGAACATGGGATGTCTTTCCATTTTCTAAAGTCCTTTTCAGTCTCTCTTTAGAGCTTTATAGTTCTCTTTGTATAGGCCTTTCACCTCTTTAATGAGATTAATTTCTAAGTATTTTATTTTATTTTTTTGTTGCTGTTGAGAAGGAGGTTGTTTCTTAATTTTTTGGATTCATTGTTGGTGTATAGGAATGCTGTTGATTATGAATATTGATTTTACAAATCCTGCTTTGTTGAATTTATTTATTCTAAGAGACTTTGGGTGGAATTTTTTGGGTCTTCTAGAGTATCACATCATCTGCAAATAGGGATATCTTTACTTCTTCCCTTTTGATTCATATTCCTTTTATTTATTGCTCTTGCCTGATGGCTCTTGCCAAAATTTCAAGCACTATGTTGAATAGTAGGGGTGACAGTGGGCATCCTTATCTTGTTCCTGAATTTAATGTAGATGCCTTCAGTTTTTCTCCATTTAAGATTATATTGGCTGAGAGGTTGTTGTAAATAGCTGGGATCATGTTGAGGTAAGGTCACTCTCTTCCTATTTTCTTCAGAATCTTTGTCAGAAATGGGTGTTGGATTTTGTCAGATGCTTTTTCTGCATCTATTGAGATAATCATGTATTTTTTATCTTTGCATCTGTTAATGTGGTGTATTATGTCCATTGATTTGCATATGTTGAACCATCCCTGCATGTTTGGAATGAAGCCCATTTGGTCACGGTGTATATTTTTCTTTATGATTTGTTGCATTCTGTTGGCAAGGATTTTATTGAGTATTTTTGCATGTCTATTCTTAGGGACATTGACCTGTATTTTATTTTTTATTGTTGTTGGGTCTTTGTCTGGTTTTGGAATTAGTTATGCTTGCTTCAAGAAATGATGGGCAGTTTTCTTTTTCAGTTTTCTTGAAAAAGTTGGGTGACCATTGGTATTAAGTCTTTCTGAATTTTTATAGAATTTTGCTTGACATCCATCAAGGTCCTGGGCTCTTCTTGATTGGAAATGTTTCTTCCTTGATTTCATAAGTGGATACTGGCCTATTCAGATGTTTAATGTCTTCTTTTTTCCAGTTTTGGTGATTGATATATGTTTAGAAACTCGCCCGTTTCTTTAAGGTTTTTGAATCTATTGACATAAAAATTTTCAAAGTAACTTCTTATAATGCTTTGGATTCCAATTCCATATCTGTTGTGATTGCACCTTTTTCATTCCTAATTGTACTAATGTAGGTTTTCTCTTTTTGTGTGTGTGAGTTTAGCAAGAGATTAAATCTTGTTTACCTCTTCAAAAAGCCAACTTTTTGTTTCATTTATTTATTTTAGTTTCTATTTCATTAATTTCTTCTCTGATATTTATAATATCTTTCCTCTGTTAGCTTTTGGGTTGGCTTTTCTTGTTTTTCTAGGGCTCTGAGTTGTGAGATTAGATTTTTTTATGTGAGCTTTCTCGGTTCTTTTTGTGTGTGCATTTATGGAAATGAATTTCCTTAGTACTGTCTTCATTGTGTCCCAGAGTTTGCTTTGTGATATGCTATCACTGTCATTTGTCTCTGTGAACTTCTTTTCTTTCTTGATTTCTCCTGTAACCCAGTGTTTATCTCTGTTTGTTTGAGTTGTATCTTTTGTTTGTGTTATAGTTGACTTCTAGTTTCATTCCACTGTGATCTGACAGGGTACGTGGGATTATATCAATTTTCTTTTATATGTTTAAGCTTGTTTTGTAGCCTAGAATGTAGTCAATTTTGGAGAGTGTGTTCCATGCGCAGCTGAGAAGAATGTGTGTTCTGTTCTTGCTGGATTAAAAACTCTGTATATGTCTGTCAGATCCATTTCTTCCATGGTATAGCTCAGATCTGCTATGTCTTTGGTGATTTTGTGTCTAGTTGACCTTTTGTCTCCGGAGAAAGGAGTATTAAAGTCTCCCGCTATTATAGTGTTGGAGTTTATCTGTTTCTTGAAGTTCAGTAGCTTTTGTTTTATGTAGTTGAGTGCACCATTGTTCAGAACATAAATGTTTATAATTATCAGTTCATATTCTTGGAGTGTTCCCTTTACAAGGATGATGTGATCTTCACCTTTTTTGGCTTATAGTCGACTTTGTCAGCAAAGAATATTGCTACCCCTGTCTTTTTTTGTACCCCAGCTGGGTGGAATATAGAACCCCACCCTGTAACTTTGAGTCTGTGCTTATCTCCATGTTTGAAATGTTCTCTTGCAAGCAAATATATATGTGTATTTTTGTTTGTTTGTGTTATTTTTTGAGCAAACAGGAACATTCTTGGGCCACATATAAAATGTATAATAATAAGTACTAAAACTTCAAATATATAATAATAAGTACTAAAACTTTTCAACAATTTTTCATTATAACTTTTTTTTTTGAGACAGGGTCTTGCTCTGTATTCCAGGGTGGTCCTGAATTCACTATGGAGCCAAGGTTGATGTTTGAACTCATGGCAGTCCTCTTGCCTCAGCCTCCTGAGTTCTGGGATTACAATCGTGTGCCACCATGCCTAGCTTTCCCCCCCCCCCCCATTTTATTGATACATACAAATGTAATACATAAAGTTTGCATTGATCTTGAGTATTTTGTGCATGTACATACTATGGCAAAATTACAAATTCTTCACCTCTCCCTTTTTGACTCTCCACTCCCTTCTCCTCCTCTTCAGTTCCCATTATTCTCCATAAGATCTATAAAATAATTGTGACCTGGGTTTGTCGCATCAAGGAAGCAAATTGATATTTCACCTTCTGCTTCTGACTCACTTAACTAAACATGATGGTTTCAAGTTGCCTCCATTTACCTAAAAAAGCCTCCAACCTACCTGTCTTTATAGATGATAGTATTCCATTGTATATAAATACCACAATTTATGTATCCATTGGTCTGTTGATGGGTATTTTGGTGGCTTCCACATTTTAGCTATTGTTAGTTGTGCTGCTATGAAGATGGGTATACATGTCTCTGTTATGTGTTGTTTTTAACTCTTTTGGGAAAATTTCCAGAAGAGGTATCATTGGATTGAAGGGGATATTTATTTCCAGTGTTTTGAGAAACTTCCATACTGCATTCCATAGTGGTTGTACCAGTTTACATTTTCTACCAGCAGTGCAGTAGGGTTCCTTTTTCCCCACAGCCTCAGCCTCGTCAGCACTGGTTACTGTTTGTGTTCTTTTTACGTGCCATTCTCTCTGGAGTTAGATGTTATCTTAGTGATGTTTGATTTGCATTTCTCTAATGGCTAAGGATGTTGAACATCTTTTTGTGTGTTTATTGGTCATTTGAACTTCATCTGAGAACTGCCTATTCATTTCTTTTGCTCATAAGGGGCTTCATTTTCTTCAGTTCCCTGAATATTCTTGTTATGTGCCTCCTATCTGAGGTACTCATGGTGAATATTTTTTCCTAATCTGTCAGTTCTCTTTTTGTACTGTTGATAATTTCCTTTGCCATGCAGAAACTTTTTAATTTGACATAATCCCATTTATTAATTCTGGGAGCTATTTCTTTTGCTTTTGCTTTTGGTGTCTTATTAAGAAAGTTCTTGCCTACACCTATGCCTTTTATATGTTTGCCTAATTTGTGTATCAGAAGATTCAGTGTTTCAGTTTTAAAATCTAAGTCTTTAATCCACTTTGATTTGATTTGGTGCATGGTGACAGGTGTATGTCTAGATTCATTATTCTGTATGTGGATGTCCAATTTTCCCAGCACCATTTGTTGAAGAGGCTTTTACATCTTTTTCTATTGTATGCTTTTGGCTCCTTTTTTGAAGACTAGGTAGCTGAGGGTATTTGAGTTTGTCTCTGTATCCTCAGTTCTGTTCCACTGGTCCGTCTGTTTTTGTGCCAGTAGCATATAGTTTTTACAACTACTGCTTTATAGTATAACTTGATTTCTGGTATTGTAATGCCTTCTGCCTAAGTCTTGTTACGCAAGATTGCTTTGGCTATTCTAGGTCTCCTTAGGTTCCGTATGAATTTAAGGATTTTTTTTTCAAGTTATGTGAAAAAAATTGTTGGTATTTTGACAGGAATTGCATTGAATCTGTGTATCAGTTTTGGTAGTATAGTCATTTTGACTATATTGATTCTACGTATCCAGGAACACGGGGTGTTTTTCCATTTTCTGATGTCATTTACAACTTCTTTCTTCGGTATAATGTGGTTTTCTTTATATAAGTCTGTCACTTCCTTGGTTAGGTACACTCCTAGGTATTAAATTTTTTGCTGGGCTATTTAGAATGGGATTATTCTTCTGAGCTCTTTCTCAGTGCGTTTGTTTTTGGTTTAGAGAAAAGCTATTGATATTTTGGTATTGATTTTGTAGCCTGTGATTTGGCTGAATTATTTTATTATTTCCAAGAGTTTTGTAGTGGAGTTTTTGGGGTCTTCTATGTAGATAATAATATCATCTGCAAATAAGGATACTTTGACTTCTTCCTTTTTGATTTAAAGTCCCTTTATTTCATTTTCTTGCTTGACTGCTATGACAAATGTTTCAAGGACTGTGTTGAAAAAGAGTGATGAGAGTAGACAGCCTTGTCTTGTTCCTGATTTGAGAAGAAACACTTTCAAATTTTCTCCATTTACTATGATACTTGCAATCGGTTTGGCATATACGCCTTCTATGAGTTTGAGATAAGGCCCTTCTATACCTATTTTTCTCAAAGTTTTTTATCATGAAAGGGTGTTGAGTTTTAACAAAGGTTTTATCTGCATCAGTTGAGATGATCATGTGTTTTTTGTTTTTGCTTTTGTTGATGTGTACTACATTGATTGATTCACTTATGTTGAACCAGCCTTGCATCCCAGGAATGAACCCCACTTGATCATGTTGTGTGATCTTTCTGGTAACTTGCTGGATTCTATTTCTTGCAAGCAAATATGGTTGTATAATTTTTTTAAATCCAGTTAGCCAGTCTATATCTTTTGATTGGTGAGTTGAGGTCATTAACACTTAAGTGTTATAATTGATATATGAGCCTAAGGTCCTGCCGTTTTGTCAGCCTGTGAATATTGAATTATTTTATTTAAGATGTTCTCTCTATTAAAGATAAACGTGACACTGTGTTCTTTGTTGTGGTTGTTCCCTGTATCTCTAGCCAGCAGACCTTTGAGAATTTTTTGTAATGCTGGTTTGGTTGTCATAAATTTCTTTAAGAATTTTTTTGTCGTGAAAGATTTTTATTTCATTGTTGATTTTGAATGACATTTTTTTCTGGGTGCAGGTGTCTTGGTTGAGTCTTTTAGGGCTTTGAGGTCTGTATTAGTTTGAGTTCTTTCAAAAGACAATTACAGATTTTATCACAAAAGGGTCTATTAGGAAGGCTTATAAATCCAAGGAGAGAGATGGTCCAAGAAGGCTGCTCAGTTGTGAAGTAGAACTGCAGGACAGCCAGTGAGGTGAGAGTCTGCTGTAGATCTCCAGCAAAGACTGAAGCCTGGAGATCAGTGACTGAAGAACAGCAACAGTCAGACAGGTACAAGTCGAGACTGGAATGAGTCTGTGATGAAGATCTGTGATGTGTAGCAAGTCGGCTTCTGTAGACATCTGTGAAGGCGAGAGCTTTCCCAGAGGAAGAACCTGTAACAATCTTCCCTTTTCTTCCCTTTTATACCCTTGGAGTTCCAGTTGTCCTCCCACATCTGGATGGGTGCTCTTCTCTCACTAGCCAGCCCACAAATCATGCACACTCTAATCCAGACCAATTTTTGATCCCAATCTAGGGGTAGTTCACAAATCCTAATCCTAATGGAGGTGTGGTTCCTAATTCCCTCAAGTTGACATAATCCTTTTAGCAGTCACAAGGACTTCACTCCAGGCTCTTCTAGTCCTTACAATTCAGGTTGAGAAGTCCACTGTTACTTGACAAGGTTGCCTTGATATATAACTTGCTTTTTTTCTTTTACATCTTTTAGAATTCTTTCTTTGAAGTTCATTGAGTTTTATTATGATCAGATCTAATGGGTATATGGTTTGCCTCCAACACTCACGTGTCTATTTCATTTTCTAGGTATGGGATGTTTTCTCTTACGATTTCAGTGAATAGATTTCTTTAGTTCTTTAGTATGGATTTCCATTTTTTTCTTGCATTCCTGCTATTCTTAAATTAAGTTTGAGTCTTCTATAATCTTTAGTATTCTGTTTCCTTGTTGCTGTTGAATTATCTCATGGTTGTTAAAAGTCTGGACTATTATTTCGTTCTTGTCCTCTAAATCAGAAGTTCTCTCCTCATTTTATGTCATTCTATTCCCTAGACTTCCCATGCAGATTTTCCTCTCCTGATGCTCTTCCTTGTATCTTTTCATATTTTTGGAATGGTTTAGTGAATTTGTTATTCATTTCCTGTCTTGGTTTCTGTAGCTCTGTTAGTTTTGCATTTTTTTCTCCTTAATTTCTTCGGCTAAATCTTTTTAAAATTCTGTAAGTGTCTTGTGTAGTTTATTGTCTAAGTTTGTCTTACGTTACTCCATCAGATTAAATTTTTTTTTCAAAGTTTCGAAATTGTGGATCCTTCTCTAGTTCTATTTGAGTGTCCCTTTGGTGAGCTGGGGCCTTTCTGTGGCATTTTGCTCCTTTGTTTTCTCATCTTGCTGTTGCATGTTCCTGTTACTTGCTGTGGTAGCCCTTTAAGTGAACTATTATAGTAGTACAGAGTGTTGTTCTTTGGCTGTGTAATATGCTAATTGCGTCGCTGAGGGGGATGCTTCAATACAGCTCACTTAACTCTTTCTTTCAGGCCTGACAGTTGCTACAGGTGGACAGTTGGTCCACCTTAGAAAGGCTTATTCATTGTGGATGAAGCTGTTAGTCCTATTACCTTCTCACTGTCGGTTGGATCATGCAGGGTTATGAATCGTGTGGATGGAGAGTACAGAGAAGGAGTACAACCTGTATGTTTTGTGTGAAGCCGGCTCTGGACACTGGATTTTTCAGCCTGATAGCATTCTATCTAGTCACTGTTCCTGGAGCAGTTTCCAAATTGCTAAGTGTTGTTTACAGGTGGTTCTGTTGGCTTCTAGTGGGTAATCCCTCTGTAAGCCATTGGGGTTCCTCCATTTTGTGGTAGCAACAGGTGCTGGATAGGCATGTGGGCTCTGAGGTGTAGCCTGGGGTTTGGGCATGGTTACCTGGATGCTTCTGGTATGCAGCAGTGACAATTAGACTCAGTCACTGGACTCCAAGGTGCAGACCAGGGTTGCCCCAGCTACTTGGATGCCTCCAGCATGCAGCAGTGATGGGTGCTGATTAGGCCCAGAAGCATGTACTCTGAGGTGCAGGCTGGGATCTGGGTGTGGCTACCTGGATGTCTTCTGGGTGCCTCTGGTGCACAACAGCGATATAACAATGGGTACCAAGTAGGCCCAGTTGCCTTGAGCTCTGAGGTGCAGGTGTGGGTCTGAGCATGGCTTCCTGGATGCCTCTGGTGTGCAGCAGTATATGGTTTTTTTTTTCTCTGTACTTGATTTATTGATTTATTATCATTTAATAAATAATTTCATCCAAGCTTCTCTATATTATGGTAGCTGGCTTTCCATGTGGATGCTAAAACTGAGGCCATCTCTTAAAATCTGGTCCTGACCCTAGGACTGTACCCCTTCTACTGCCTTCAGCTGGTCAGAGGAAGTCATAAAACTAGCCTAGATTCAAGGGGAGGGAAATAGACTTTAGCCTCTGGAGAAAGGAGTTGTTGATACACAGGAAAGAAAGAAATTGATAAGAGCCATCATTGGAAACCATTTACTAGCATATATGACTATGTATAGAATTATTAAATATTCTTTTTTTCTAGCATCATTAAAAAATAAAGCATTTCTACCAAGTGAATTTTTCAGTTAAAATTTACTACTTTTTAATTCTTAAAATTTTAATAATACTAAATGAAAATATAATTATCTTTGTATTCTTCTAAATATTTAGTTTGGTTATAATTTTAAGTATATTTTAACCTTTCCTTGGTAAGTTAAGTAACATTTTTCTGGACATTTGTTATTTATTGTCTTGCTGCATGGACAGCTCCATCTTCTGTGCCAGTGAAGGAGTATTTACCCATACACAAAGGTCTTAAACTCATACTTAAGGAAGTTTGTGATTATTTTTATGCCTCCTTTCACTTTTATGCACATTGCTACTGTCACAAACTCCACATTTGTTGCTTTAATTTGCTGTAAACAAGGAAATGTAATTTGTTAAATTATAATTGAGATCAGCAGATTCTGAAGTCTCTTTTGAATAAAGGATGCAGACTTTGATTTTATTTTACTTCTGCTATTTTTAAAGTATTGTGGCCTTTATTTTATATTCATAGTGTCCCCTCTGGTAAGGTTTTATGATCCCTCTTCTGTGGATAAGGAAACTGACATACAAGATTTTCTTCGATTAATGTAAGATTGACTGGAAGCCATGGTTTAGGTCTTCTTAAAATTCTGCTGCCTTTGTATTACTATAGAGGGAAAATTCTCAGGAAGTGTTTGTATTTCTGTTTCTACTTTATCTGCTCATTTTCTCCTTATACTCTATCTAGTCTGGGCTCGGCCAACATTTCTGGGTAAAGTTCTAAAGATCAGAGATGAATTATTAAGACATGAACCATGCAAAGGGAAATCCTTTGGTGGCTCTCATTACTTATAAGTTCACAGTTAGCAAGAGTGGCTTTGAAGATGGAGTGTGAGAGTGAAGAGAATCTTCTCATCAAATTATTGAAATGTGCTTATTGCTTTTCAAGCTGCCAACTCTTTGTGAATATGGAAAACAGAATACAGTTGAACAACTTCAGCCCATTCAAGGAGCCAAGGACATTTTAGAAAGTAAGAAGACCCATAGTACTAGGTACGTTAACACTTATTTGTGTGTACACGTGCGTGTGTGTGTGTGTGTGTGTGTGAGAGAGAGAGAGAGAGAGAGAATTTGTATCTAAACTCTCATGTGGCTCTGAGGATACTTAATGATCATTGTATGTCTAGTGACTGAAGGACTATGAGTTGTAGAAAAGAGCAACATAGAAATAGATCATGGCAGATTCCCACTGCCAAGTGAATGGAGAAAGGAGTCTAAGGAAAACCTGCAGGTGACTTCTCAGGCATAGTGGCTGGCGGGTTAATCCAACAGAACTCATTAGTTGTCAAAAGCAAAAAATCTTTACTTTCTACACCACCCAGGTTATTTTCTTCTTGTAACAACAAATGGGAGGTATTGTATTTGCCAGTGCTCCCGAAACCAGAGTTATTAAGGATCTAAGTTTAAAGTAAACATTGATGACTCCAGAGGGGGAAGTTGAACAATATCACTGTTATCCTGGGTTTTTTGTTTTCCAGCCATGTCAGTGAAGTGAATTGGCATTAATGGAGCAGAAATCCTTGGGAGGAGGGTGTTTATGTTTACTGAGTTTTAAATAACTTACGTAAAACACATTCTGTTTTACGTATGAGGAATTATAAAAAAGGAAATAAATGTGCTTAATTTTTAAGCTTTACAAATATTGACAACATTATGTTTTTACCATATAAAACATGATGTTTTGACTATGTATTTATTGTGGATTGGCAAATCTAGGTAATTAGCAATTGCAAGGCTGTGTGTGTTTCAGTGGGTAGAGTGCTTACCTAACTTGTGCAAGGTCCTGGGTTCAATTCCCCAGCACCACATGAAAGTTAGTTAGTTGAGGTGGTACATAACTGTAATCCCAGCACTCAGGAAACTAAGACAGGAGGA
Source organism: Ctenodactylus gundi (assembly GCA_004027205.1). NCBI lineage: Eukaryota > Metazoa > Chordata > Mammalia > Rodentia > Ctenodactylidae > Ctenodactylus > Ctenodactylus gundi. The sequence goes on along the minus strand of PVKB01006323.1, from coordinate 30,957 downwards.
TTATTGTTGGTTTGAGGCCAGCACAGGCTCCATTGTCAGTTTAAGCCTAACTTGTCTTTATTTTACAGTGGTTTCACTATGATGTGCTCATGAGTAGTTTTCATATTTATCACCTCTGGCTTACTGATCTTCTTGAGTACAGAAATTATTTATTATTTTCTAAATTTTTTGAGTCTGTATCTTACTTTCTAAGTCCATCTTGGTCCTGAACTCACTTTGTAGCCTAGGCTAGCCTTGAACTCATAGCAGTCCTTCTGCCTCAGCCTCCTAAATACTGGGATTGAAAATAGGTACAACCATGCTCAGCTTAAAACTAAATATCAACTTTGGGAATTATACTGCTGTTATTTTCTCAGATATACTTTTTGCTCTGTGAATTTGAGGCCGACCTGGGCTACATAGTTCAGAACCAGCTTGGACCTAACAAGGATGAGACCTGCCACAAAAGTAAAAGCACTTGCATTACCCTGTGTAGTTACCATTTTGGTTATAAGAACACATGATGCATTTTTTCAAGAATCTAGTATTAGTATGTCATCAGCAGAAGTCACCTCTGTTGAGCTGTGTGTGTGTGTGTGTGTGTGTGTGTGTGTGGCACACACACACACATACACACACACACACACATCCTTTGACCAATCTCTCTTCCCCCCAACCGTTCTAATTACCTCGGTCTTTGATCTTTGAAGCCACCATTCTACTACTTCTATGAGATAAACATTTTCAGATTCTACATATAAGTGAGAGCATGCAGTATTTATCCTTCTGCACCTGGCTTATTTCACCGAACTCACTCTGTAGCCCAGGCTGGCCTCAAGTACATGGAAATTCTCCTGCTTAAGCCTCCTGAGTGCTGGGATTACAGATGTGTACCACCACGTCCAGTCAGGGCCTTGAGCTTGCTAGGCAAGCACTTTTAACCACTGAGCTATTCCTCCAGCCCCTCTCACATTTATTTTTTGAGACAGAGTCTTGCTCTGTAGTCCAGTCTGGTCCTAATAAAACTACATAGCCCAGGCTGGCCTTAAACTCATGGCCCAGCTTCCTGAGTGCTGGGATTGCAGGCATGTGTTACCATACCTGGTTACATTTTCTTTTTCATTTATTGATATCTATGTTAATTCCCCAGCTTGACTATGATGTACAGTGCTACAGTAACATGGAGTGTAGATATTTTTTGGTATACTGATTTCAACTCCTTTGACTATATACCCAGTAGTGGAACTGCTGAATCATAATAGTTTTATTTTTAATTATTTTGGAGACAGGATCTTGATATGTTACCCAGGCTGGTCTTGATCTATTGGGATCAAGTGATTCTTCTGCCTCAGCTTCCCTTTTTTGTTTTGATTTTTAATTTAAAATAAACTACAAAGAGTATTGGGATTGGAATAGTATTTCTCAATTGACATAAAGTATGCAAGGAGGGAAGATTGCTTTTGGACAATTTCATTGACTTGATCGAATAAAAGAAACATCAGAAAAATACAGTCTCAGAGAGATGAAGAAGTATGCTAAGGAGTCACCCTGCCATTTTTTTTTTTTTTTTGCCTCAAGACATATCCACATGGACATCAGATAAACAAGAATTTGTCCTATTCTTTTTTAAATTCCCTATTAACATTTATAAAACATAAAGTATATACGACCATGACAGAGGTATTTATTTCCATTATATAGAAACAGATATCTACAGTTATAAAAGTTATCTCCTTTCTTACAGCAATTTTTATTATTTACAGATAACATCCCTTTCCCTTTCCCACCCCGTCACTCCTCACATCCCCTTTCCTCTTCACAAAGTCTGTCTTCTTACTTTCATCCATCTCTTTTACTGTTTTTTTTCTTTTACTTTTAATGGTTTTGTTTGCTCATATTAAAGAAGCCATATAATATTTAACCTTCTGTGCCTGATGTATTTCTCTAAGCATAATGGTCTCACAGTGCCACCACTTTCCAACAAATGACTCAGTTTGTTTATCTGCCTTGGTCTCTCAAGTAGTTGGTGCTAGAGGAGGATATTTCATGCCTGGCTTACTTTTAACTTTTTGAGGAATTGCTGTACTGTTTTCCCAAATGGCTGTATTAATTCATATTCCCACTAATTATTATTAGTTATTTTGTGGTACTGGGGTTTGAACACAGGGCCTTGGCTCTGAGCTACATCTGTAATGCTTTTTATTTAACACAAGACCTTGCTAAGTTGCTGGAGGAGGAAGGGGGCTTAAACTTGTGATCCTCCTTCCTCCCTGTTCCAGACTGCTAGGATTACAGGCCTATCCTACCAGGCTTGGCTTCATATTCCCATATTCCCATATTCTCCACATCCTTTGAAACACTTGTTACCCTTAAAATTTTTTTTAAAGATAGATTGTGTCTTAGTTACTTTTTCTTCACTGTGACTCAATACCCAGCATCGACAACTTAGGAAAGATTTATTGTAGCTTACAGTTTCAGAAGTCTCAGTTTGTTCATGAGTGGGTGGCTAGAAAATGGTAGAATCACATGGTGGGACCACGGGTACGGCTACAGCTGCCCGTGAGACAGAGATCCTCACAGCATAGTGAAACAGAGAGTGACTGGGAGGAAGGGCGGAACCCTCACATACTCCTCCAAAGCAAGTCCCAAGCATCCGTCCCTTCCAGCCAGGCCCCACCTCCCAGTTCCACATAGTATCCATAGGAACAGGAGGCTTTTGGGGGGCACTCAAGATCCAAAACACCACAGAATGGTGTATCAGTCTTGGTTTTCCTTTTCCATGATAGATAAAAACAGTAATCCACTGAAGTCAATTCCCTGGGGATAAAAATAACTTCTCTCAGTGACAGACTGATGATGAGAATTTGCTATTCCTTTTATTTGGTAAATATGTAGTAAGAGAGAAGGAAGGAAAAAGCTTGGGCATTTTAGATGAGTATATTTTACCCCAATGAAGGAGTTTATTAAGAAACACCTAATTGACATCAGGTCACATACTCATGCCATTGATAGAAGCAAATAGAATGACATTATAGCTAATAGATGAGAAATAAAAAGTAATACCTACAGGTTCAGCTGCCTGGCTTTACCCTCTTCCCGCAAAAAAATATCAAATAATTGTTTAATATCTTGCTACACATACACTAGGCTTTTTATATGTTTTTTTTTTTAAATACAGGCTCTGTAAGCCAGGCTAACTTTGGACTCATGGCAATTCTCCTGCCTCAGCCTCCCTAGTGCTGGCATTACATGTGCGTGCCACCATGTCTGGCTTTATGTGGTGCTGGGGAATCGAACTTGGGGCCTGCAGCTTGCTAGGCAAGTACTTTAACCATTGTGCCCTTCCCACAGCCTCTTTTTATATGCTTTTAAAAAGTAAAATTACAATTATTATGTATTTAGGAAATTTTATACCCTGATTTTTCAGTTTACATTGGAACATAATGCTCTACATCAGAACATAAGCATTATCATATGTTATTTTGAAAAATTGTACACTTATTTTGAAATTGATTTCTCCATTGTGGAATGTTAGGTTGTTTCAGTCTTTTACTGTAAGAAAGAAGGTGACAGTGACCTATAAACAAATTTGTTTTCCACTTTGGATTATGTCCTGTGGAAATATTCACACAAGCAGGATCATTAGGTCAAAGGGTTTGAATATTTTAAAGATTTTTGACAGTTGTTACCAAAAACTTCTTTAAAGAAGCTGCTCAGAGCTGACTCTTTTCTGGTCCAGCCGGGGAGTAGTGCATTCTAAACAACAGGGAATTCCTATCTGTGTTATGGCTAACACATTCTCTTTTTTTTAAAGGCCTGCACCACCGTATGCAGCTAATTTTTATGTGGTATTGGAGAATCAAACCCACAAACTTACACATTAGGCAGGTGTTCAAACCACTGAGCTGGGCCCCCAGCCCTACTTATTGAAGTATTATTGTTATTATTATGGCAGATCACTCATTTTTGAAGAGTGAGTTTAGTCAATGAGAAAATCACAGCGTATTTGTGTATTTCGGTAGCGGAGATAGATCTCACAGTGTTCATACTTCACATACTCAACCTTTTTAGCTAATTAAATTTTGAGACAAGGACTCATTAAGTTGCCAGATTGCCCATGCTGGGCTCAAACTTGGCATCCTCTTGCTTCAGTCTCCTGAAGTGCTGGGATTATAAATGTGCCACCATACCCAGCTGATAGAGGATTTAGATAATATCTTAGTTACTTTTTCGTTGCTGTGACTCAATACCCAACACCCACAAATTTAGGAAAGGAAAGGTTTATTTTAGCTCACAGTTTCAGAAGGTCACAGTCCATTCAGGGGAGGCTGGCAGCAATCAAAGTACATGGTAGAGACAGAGGTGGAAGCAGCTTCTCACAACATCACAGACAGGAAGGCAAGTTGAGACTAGCTGAGACTAGTCCAAGTTCCAGTCCTCATCCTCCAAGAAAGGCAGGAAGCAGTTTATATATCCTTCCAGGTCTCCACCCAGTGATTAGCCCCTCCTGCATCCAGGTGTGAAAGGTGTGGCGACTACGCACCGTTAATCCTAATTTACAGGCCTTTAATCCTAACTTACATGCCTTTAATCCTAACTCACACACCTTTGATCCTAATTTCACTGTAATCCACCCCTCCAGACTAAACCCCAATCCACCAACAGCACGTGGTTCCATAGACAATCCATAACATTAAAATACATGAGACTTTTGGGGGACATTTCAGAGCCAAACCACAATAGATGAAAAAAAAAAAAAGACTTTTTTTTCCAGTTGAGAAAACCTAATTAAGAGAGATTGACAAGTTTGTCAGAGTCAGACAGCTAATCTAACAAGAGTCCAGAATTCAGTTAAGAGAAAACTGAAAGTTTTAAAATGTTTTCAGGACCCTGGGAGTACATCTTTACAAATGCTAGTTATTGTGTTATCACTGATATGCAAATAAATCTGTTACCAGAAAATTCTGATGATTTAAGTCATTGAAGGAAGAATAGACAACCCAGAGTAACAACCCAAGAGTAACAACCCAGAGTATCAGACTGATGAGACTTCATTTAACTGTGGATTTCTTCTACTTTGGAACTTTTCCCAAGAAATTTGATATATATTTTTTGTACTAAGAATTGAACCAAGGGTTTTGCACTGGGCTACATCCTTGGCTCATTTTAAATTTTTTGATTCTTAAAAATTTACATATTGCAACCTTTTCCCCTTCTCAGCCTCTCATCCTCTAAATTGTTTTCCCTTTCCCTTTCTACAAACTCTATCTTATTTCCTCCATATCTCTGTTTTGTGATTTGGTTTTCTCATATTAGAGAAATTATATGATATTTAACATTCTGGGTTTGATTTATTATGCTGAACAATTTCCTACCAAATAACTCAAATTTGTCATTCTTTATGGTAGAGTAATACTCCATTGTATATATGTGCCACATCGTCTTTATCCATTCATCTATGGTCAGGCATATTGGCTTCTTCCGAGATTTGCCAGCCCATTTTTTACTTTTTATTTTGCGACAGCATCTTTCTAAGTTATTAAGTTGCCTGGGTTAGGCCAAAACTTGAAATCTTTCCTGCCTTAGCCTCCCATATGCCATCATGCCCAATTTAAAATTATGAAATTTGAACTTGGAAATGAAAAAGCTACTAGGCCAGCGATTTTATTTCTCAGCCAGGGAAAGTCTTTGGAAACCAAAGCCAAAACCAAAGAGCTAAAGAGTGTACTCTCTCCTGTGTTAAGCCATACACAGGTACCTCCTGGATCTCCCATCCCTCCCCAGACCTCTGCCAGGTAAGGAACCTTGCATCTTGTGCTCTTTGGTGGCACACAGGAATCAGTGAAACTCCAGGAATGGCTGTAGGAGTTGGGGATGGTTGGGGGCTGGTGGGCTTTGAGTTTCATTAGAAACTTGAACAAACCGGTGTGTTTGTTTATATTCTGCTTTCATGCCCCAACACCTGTAATTTAGGATCTATACAGAATCTGTGTCTTCGGAAATCTATGATGCAAAGTCAGGACAAAAGGAAAATGATGGAGAGATACACTTAAAATGGAAACGTGAGTAAGAAGCAAAGTCATGGGTTTTGTTAACAAAGTGATATTTTAAAATGTATTTCTTACCTCACATGCCATTTCTTCTCTATGGCACTGGGCTCTATCATTCCGGGCAAGTACTCTTCTATTGAGCTAGCTGTACCCCTAGCCTTTGATTAATATATCTCTTAAGGCCACATCCTGTGCTTCACAACTTAAAACGTTAATAATATCTATCCTCTCATGTTTTTCATCTATGAGATTGTTTTATTTTAAAACCAAGCTTCTTATGATCATACTACAGGCTGCAGAAGAAAAATGCTTTTTAAATTTTCAGGCTTTGTAACAAATATTTTCTTTATTATACATGTAAATATATATTAGATAACAAGTATAATATTGATATTAATACAAAGCAGGGCACAGTGGCATGTGCATGGAGTCTTAGCTACTCAGAAGATTGAGGAGGGGATGATCATTTGAGCCTAGGATTTTGAGACTATCCTGAGCAAAACAGTGAGAACATATCTCAAAAAAATTGAAAAATATGTAATGTAGACACTTAATACATAGACTTTTACTAGAGAGTACATAGTGTCACTTTCACATATCCTGTGAACATTATTCTTTTCTGTCATTTTTATCTTGTAAGTTGAGAGACAATGTTTTTTATTTGCTTTTTTCAGTACTAGAGATTGAACTCAGGGCTTTTGCACTAGGATACATTCCCAGCCCATTTTATTTCTGGTTTTGAGACAGGGTCTCCCAAGTGACTAAATTGACCAAGATGGGCTCAAACTTGGAATCCTTCTACCTCAGCCTGCCTCAGTGCTGTGATTAGAGACATGGACTACCACACTCAGCCACAGTGTTTGTTTGTTTGTTTTTACAATACTAGTGACATTTGCAGAAGTGTGGAATGTTTGAGATGAGAACAGGTATATATGTATACACTCCTGAGCTTAGTGGCCTAGAAAGAATCAGCAAACTCAAATAGAACTCGTTCTGTTAACTACTACATTTTGGGAATTCTAGATGTCATTTTTCGTACTAAAACAGTAAGAGTGAATCTACAATTTTTTTTGTGGCCTTCTCCTTGAATGCAGCAGTGAGGGTTATTGTTCTGGCTGACTGAAATTCCCTTCCTTATTCGGTTTTCAATTCTCCTTTTGCCACCCCTTCAAGCTAAATAGAGCAAGCCGAGGATGATTCACTGTGCAAAAGGCAATTACTGTTACAGTGTGAGCTACACTAGCATTACACATCACTTTAGGATGAAGGCTTTTGTTTCCAGTGTTCATAGTAATACTTTCAAACAGTAATGCTGTTTTCTCTTGTTCCCAGTGGAGGTGAAAGAAATGGCTGAAAAGGCAGCTAGTGGACAACTCCCAGTTTCTCCTTGGTGTCCTCAGCAAGGTTCGACTTTGAAGAGTGAGGCTGTACACAGGCCAGAGTCCTGCACTCCCTCCTTGCAGCCTCCCTGTAGGTCCCCTGAGAACATGGAATGGCAGAAAGGTGTAGAGTATCACAGGGAAAAGAATGAGTCAGGAGGAAGTGTCAGGTTTGGTAAAGTGGACAACATTAACCATGACAGCGACAAACATAGCAGACAGCTTGGACCACAATGCTTCACCAGTGAATTCATTTGGGAGATTGGGTTTGGTGAACTCTTTCAAGTTATCAACCCTCAAATATACATTACCTTCTGGCATATATCCTTTGCTTGACAACCTCTCTTTTCTACCTTTCTGGAAAACTTGAATTCCAGGGGAAAGCAGCATGCTCCTTGCACTGGGTACTTCCTTCCCCTGACCTTAACCTTAACCCAGTGAGATACATGAATTTTTCTGTTACTGAAACAAGATCTCTGTGTCTAAAGGAAGCAATATAATCTCCACTAACTCTGTGCTGGGTTAATCTTGCAAAGAATCAGACATTTCCTACCTGAGAGTTGAAGTGGGCCACCACTTCATACTGCTCATTTCTTTGCATTACATTCTAATCTAGAAATAAATTCACTGGGTCTACATCAGAGGAACTAGAAACAGATGACATTTGCTGTAAACAATTTATAAATTTGCGGGTTAAGACTGAAAACTGTGTGTTTCCATCTAGCAGTTTGCTTACAATTAGGATAATGGGCTTTATTGAATTACTAGTTTAGTATTTAAATGTGCTCCTAGTTGAGCATTACTCTTGAATGGGGTGATGATCCAGGGCTGCATTTTGGGTCCAGACTACACCCAGAATCTCCACTGTCTGTACTGAACCTAGCATATGGGATATGGCCACCCTTGGGAGAAAGTATATGGCCCTTCTCACACTATTATTTGCTTATTTTATACGGGGTATCACCAGATGACTGATCCTGATTGTTTTATAATCATTAGGTGTCAGACACCTTTCTCCCAGGAAAAAGGAACAGACAGAGCCTCATGAAGCCTTTAAATCAAGTTCTGATGTACACGTAGCCACTGAAAAATCTTGCAGCGTAAGTAAAGTAATATGGTCTAGAGAGCCATCTAGAGCCCAAGGATCTAAAAAAGTAGAACCAAACTGTAGTTATATGTTATAACACTAACGTAATATCTGTAGTGGTTTGATGTACTAACTATATGAAGTCACAGATGTTTAAAGAGTATACACAGCATTTGAAATCAATACAGAATGAAAGTATAATAATGATCAACATAAGATCTTTTGAAGAACACAGGCTTTTTTTGGTATTTAAATGTATCATACAAATCACAGGACAATACATTCTTTCGGGTTATGCAGGAGCTAGAAGAACACGCTGTATTAGACACACTGACTAGGTTGGAGAAGCAGCTCTATCAGGGGAGTGGGAAAGGTGTAGGGTGATGGCCAGGCTTGTTTGAGAAGTTTTGGTGTACAATGACAGGTAAAGGGGAGTAGCTTTTATGTGCACAGGGAGGGCAAAGTTGTGGTAAAAGCAGTTTCTTGGAACCTAAGCTGTAACAGTCCAAAGGGATACGGGGTGGGAGAGAAGGAACACGTGCCTGGCCAGGAGTGGTCGGGACCTTGATGAAGAAGAATAAGCAGAAAAAGAGTAACACATTGGAAGTGCTCTGCTGCTTTCTGGTATTTCTATTTATTATTATTGAGATTGCATTGTTGTTTATGAATTGTGCTCCTTCATTTGCCTTAGACTGTAACACTTGAAGGACTTGCAAATTCAGAGCAGGCTCAGCCTCCTAATGTGCAGGTCAGTGCCAAAACGGGAATCCTGGACTATGTGCCCTTGCAGAATTTGGAGTTTGAATTGGGTCTTGTGAGGCCTCTCTTTTCACTTTGAATTTTATTTTTTTTCCTTTTCTCCCCCATTTTATTGATATGTATAAGCGCAAAATTTAAGGTTTACAATGAAGTTGAGCATTTTGTGCACATACGTATCTTGTCAAGGTGACAAGGACTTTCCCACTCTACTTTTGTCCTTCCCCCTACCCACTCCTTCCTTCCTCCCCGCCCTACCCCCCTAGTTCACTTTGTTTTTCGTTTTAAGTTCCATGAGATAGTTGTGATCTGGGTTTCTCATATCAGAGAGACCATTCGATGTTTCACTTTCTGCTTCTGACTCACTTCACTAAGCATGATGTTCTCAAGTTTCTCCCATTTGCCTGCAAAAGCCTCCACGCTGTTGGACTTTATAGATGCATGGTATTCCATTGTGTATAAATACCAGTTTGTGTATCCATTGGTCTGTTGATAGGTATTTTGGTGACTTCCATATTTTAACTATTGTTAGTTGTGCTGCTATGAACATGGGTATACATATATCTCTGTTATGTGTTGTTTTGACCTGTTTTGGAAATATTCCCAGGAGGGGTGTCGCCGGATCAAAGGGGATATTTATTTCCAGTCTTTAGAGAGATCTCCATACTGCTTTCCAATCACTTTGAATTTTAGAAAGAAAAGTTGCCCATTCTCTACCCACTCTGCAAATGAAATGCTGAGATTCAGGGCTATTATTCTTCCATACTTAATCCAAGCAGTTTTACAACTGTCTGTTCCTACGAGGATGATGAGCAGAGTCACACATGCATAAACAGGCCAGGAAAGCTGGCTCAGTGTGTCAGCTGACTACTGTTGAGTGTCTTATGTAACCACATTATTAACACGGCATCCGGCTATAAAGGATTTGTTTACAATGAACAGTGATGTGAAAGTGATTTTTTTTTTTACATTATCAATAGGAAAAGTCTGTGCAATCAATTTGTTCACCAGAATCTCCTGAGGACATAACAGATGAATTTTTAACTCCAGACAGTGAATATTTGTATTCCTCAGTTGCTCAAGAAAATTTACCTCTACAGGTAAAAATATCAGATTCAGGGCAAAGTATGTTTTCAGTTTCTCCATCATGTTACTTTTCTTAAATACTGTTTTTTTTTTTTTTATTGAGAAAAATAGCTGGGGGAATTGGAAGAATAGCACAGTAGTTCGAGCACTTTCCTAGCAAGCACAAATCCTTGAGTTTGATTCTCTATCACCTTATAAGCCGGGTGTAGTGGTGCATGTCTGTCTTTAATTCTAGCACTCAGGAGGCTGAGGCAGGAGTATTGTCCTGAGTCTAAGGCCATCCTGGGCTACATAGTGAGTTCAGGACCAGCCTGTATTACAGTGTAAGACCCTGTCTCAAAAACAAACAAACAAAACCAAAACAGAATTAAAGGCAAGGGTTGAGAAACAAAGATGAGACCGTCTAGTACACAGGTTTTCTTGGGAGTTTGCTAGTTTTTACAAGATTTACTTTCTTTTTAAATATATATATATATATATAATTTCTACTCTACCTCCCCCTTAACTGTCTACCTTTCTGGAATCTTTTTAACGGTTTGTGAGGTGGGGTGTAGGAAAGGGAAGATTGTGCATGACAGTCACAACATTTGACTGACAAGAATCTTAGGATTCATCAAAAGTGTAATTTTTTATTTCACTTCTGAAAACTCAGAACAGTCTTCTATTATTAACACCCCTTTAAATAGTCTTTATTTTACTGGGCAGACTGGGACGTTAAGAAATGTTCAGTTAAAAAGGCTTAAATAGATAAATATATATGTGCACACACATACATATACATGTGTACATCTGGATAACATGTAACATGGAGAAAAGTGAAGACATATTAAGTGTATAGCTCATGTACATTTGGAAACTGTTAACACTTTCATAACTATCACCCAGGTGAAGAACCAGAACATTGCCAATATCCCAAAATATGCCTCCTTGTGCCTACTCAAATTGCCTGTGCAAAAAAAGAGCCATTTTTCTTCCTTCTCACCTCATCAAGTGGTTTTTTATACTGAGCCATTTTTTGACCTTCCTATACTCTTCTGATAAAGCCCCCAAGAACCAAAACGTCTTTGTTGTAAGATTAGGGTAAGTAAGGGACAGTGATATAAAGGAGCCACAGAATTTTTTTTTCCGCTGTGGGAGATAGAGTAGGAACTTGTTGTTGAATGGAACATATATCACAAATCAGTACTTAATATTTGTGAAACAGGTGTTTTCTTTTTAATAAAAGATAGAGGTGGAGGAATGGTAAAGCAGTTAAAGTGTTTATCTAACAAGCACAAGGCTGAGTTCAGTTCCCCAGCACTATGTAATCTGGCATGATGGCTCACGTCTGTAATCCCAGCTCTTGGGAGGCTGATGCATGAGGATTGCCATGAGTCCAAGACCAGCCTGGGCTCTATAGTGAGGTCAGGACCAGTCTGGGCAGCAGAGCAAGACCCTGTCTCAAAAAAAAAAAAAAAAAAAAAAAAAAAAAAAAAAAAAAAAAAAAAAAAAAAAAAAAAAAAAAAAGAAGAAGATATAGGAACCTTAAGACGATTTTCAGGTTTAAGAATATTAAGAGGACTGAGGTGTAGCTCAGTGGTAAAGCTTACTTGTTTAGTATGTGCAAAGTCCCTTAGTTTGATTTCCAACAATGGAAAGAATTCTTCCTTAACTTTTTTTTTGGTGAAATGTGTAACTCCAGCAAATTTCTTTCTTTATTTCATTCTTTTGTAGACCTCAAGTCCTGTTGGAGAGAACTTTGAAGAAATACAAGGTACATTTGCACAACCTCAAGGCTACAGTAAGCCCAAAAACAGATTGCTTTGAGGTCTTGCCTTCATTTTTGTTGGATCATAAGTAGATTTAGTTTAGTAGATCTTTGGAGATGACTGTGTCCCTAGGCCTTTTGTTTTACAGGTGAGAAACCTGAGGATAGTGATCTCCCCTCATTAGAATAAGCCCCTTCTAGATTCTTAACACCCCTGTTTAAAGTAATGCTTGAAACCTTGCCCAGAGCAATCTGGCAAGAGAATGAAATAAAGGGAAAGGAAGAAATCAAAACTATCTGTATGTATAGATGACATGGTCCTTTACATAGAAGACTCCGAAAATTCTACCAAAAGACTCTTAGAACTAATAAACATTTTCAGCAGTGGTAGGGTACAAAATCAGTAGAATTCCTGTTCACCAACTACTGAGAAAGAAGTCAGAAGAACAATTCCATTCACAGTAGCCTCAAGGAAAATCAAATACCTAGGAGTCAACCTAACCAAAGCAGTGAAGGATCTCTACAATGAAAACTGTAGTACTCCAATAAAAGAGATGAGAGAATGAAAGGCATTCTGTGTTCCTGGATAGGCAGAACCAATATCATCAAAATGGCTGTACTACCAAAACTAATCTACATATTCAGTGGAATTCTAGTCAAACTCTCAACAGCATTTTTCACAGAACTAGGAAAAGCAACTCTAAAATTTATGTGGAACCAGAAGAGACCCAGAATTCCTAACCAACAAGATAAAAACAGGAGGCATCACAATCCCATACATCAAGTAATAATATAAAGCAACAGTGATAAGAACCATATGGTATTGGCAAAAAGAAGAGAGGTGGACTGACCCATGGAACAGAACTGAGCCCCAAATACATTCAGCCATCTAATTTTTGATAAAGGGTCCAAAAACATACACTAGAGAAAAGATAGCCTGTAACAGCTAGTGATGGGAAAACTGGTTATTTACATGCAGAAGAATAAATCTAGACTCCCATCTTTTACAATATTAAAATCAAATCAAAATGGATCAAAGACCTAGATATTAAAACAGAAATACTGAATTTGCAGGAAAATAAAATAAGCAGGACTCTTGGAAGACAGAGGCATTGTCATAGGCAAAGATTTCCTCACCAGAACACCAAGAACCAACAAGTGGGATTATATCAAATTAAGAAGCTTTTGCAGAGCTAAAGAAACAGCAGAGGGAAGAGAGATCTGATAGATTGGGAAAAATTTGTGAAAAATTTCCAGCATCTAATGAAAATCAGACAACACAGAGGTTCCATCTTACTCCAGTTAAGAATATCAAGAACTCAAAAGCAACAAATGCTGGCAAGGTTATGGGAAAAAATAAAATGAATCCTTCTTTATTGTTGTTGGAACAGTGCACTGATCAATTGTTACGGAAGTATGGACATTCACACAGCTAGACCTCTTCTGGGGACCTTTCTGAAAGAGTTAAAAACTTAATATACATAGCCTTGTTGATAACAACACAACTCATAGTAGCTAAATGCTGGAGGCCACCAAATTGTTCGCTAACAGAGGAATGGATAAAGAAAATACGGAAAATATACACTATGAAATATTGCTGTGCCATAAAGATAAATTTGAGGATTTTGTAGGAAAATGATGCATCTTTGAAACCATTCCATTATGCTTAGCAAAGTAAATTAGACACAGAAGGTTAAATGTCACATGGTTTCTCTAATATGGGAAACCCCAAGTTTAAGTAAGCACAAGAGCAAAATAAAAGAATGGTGGTATCCAACAGGAAGATAGATTGTGTGGAGAAGGAAAGGAGATGCTGGGGGGGGGGGCGCGTAAAACAGGGGGAAGGGAAGTAAAAATGATCACCATCTGATAATGAATATGTTACAGTTCATCAAGTTGAATGTAATTGGCTCATTTCACTCAAGTTACCATTATTTAGCTCGGCTTCTCACCCCTAAACTGGGCTGCAGTGGCCATATTTTGGTGCCTCCCCTCTGAGTCCAGCAGAGCCCTTGATTGGGATATTTGCCAAAAGTTTTTTTCCTGTATCTTGCTGTATCTTTGTTGAGATTCTTTAACGTGGTCTCACCAACCAGTCCACATAAGAAAAGAACAGTGTAATTCATAAGGCTAGAAATTGTGAGAAAGAAAAAGAAGTTAAATTTCAAATTCCTCAGCTGAGTATTGAAGGGTAAATGTTTGTACATTCAAAAGATGTTCAAATTATCATTACATCAATCAATTTTCTTAGGATAAACTTATATCAAACACCGATTAAGTGAATTGTTACAATACACGAGCTTAAGTCCATATTGAATTGCTGCATTAAATGAACTTAAATCTGTATCACATGAGTATATTACCCTTAAAGTAATAGTTATAATAGCATACTTAGTTATTTCAGAATTTTTTTAACTTTCATAAATTATTTACTCATATTTCAGTAATTACTAACATTTTGCCAGATTTGGTTTATCATTTTATCTACCTATTCATAAATTTTTACACACATATTTTTAAAAGATTTTATACCCATTCCTCATATTGAATATAATTATTATGTTTTGCAAACTAATATATTATTACAAGTAATAATTATGTCAGGAAATTTGTTTTAGAAGTATACAATCAAATGAATCAAATACTCATCTGTTTTTACGTTACACTTTCTCTTTTTTTAAATTTTCCCCCACTATTTTTATTAATATACAAACGTAATAAATAGTATTTACAATGAATTTGGGTGTTTCATACAGCTATGTATCATATCAACTTTACGATCCCTTCGCATTTTCTACTCTCCCACCCCCTCCCTGTCCCCTCCCCCAACTCCGGCTATCACTTCGTATGGTTCCAAAGAATGTCTGTGTTCTGGGTTTTCCAAGTCCGAGAAACCATACAGTGTTTAACATATTAATCTTCCGCACCTAAGTCATTTCGCTTAAGTCACCACTCTACCTTAGCTTCCTATTCCTCTAATGGGTTCACAGTAGTTAAATCTTGATATCTCTTCTCTGAATCCAACCA
This sequence comes from Ctenodactylus gundi, assembly GCA_004027205.1. NCBI lineage: Eukaryota > Metazoa > Chordata > Mammalia > Rodentia > Ctenodactylidae > Ctenodactylus > Ctenodactylus gundi. The sequence goes on along the minus strand of PVKB01006323.1, from coordinate 15,846 downwards.
ATCCCTTTGTTGGTATATTCACCAAAAGTTTTTCTTTCCATATTTTCCTATATCTTTGTTGTTATTGTTAAACCTGGCCTTACCCACCAGTTCACATTAGAAAATAACTATCAGCATGTAGTTCAAAAGACTAGTTATTTTGGGAAAGAAAAAAGAAAAAAAATAAATACATAAAATTCAGTTGCCTTAGCTGAATACTGGAAAATGTGTATTTATACATTCACAAGGTTATCTTTACATCAGTCAGTTTCCGTAGGATAAACTTTCATTAGTAGAATTAGTAGAATTGCTACAACAAAACAAAGTTAAAACTATATCCCATTGCTACATTAATGAACTTAAATCTATACCACATAAATATACTTAAAGTGACAGACATGAAGGCAAATTTAGTTATTTCAGAATTCCTTAACTTTCATATCTTATTTACTCATATTTCACTGATTACCAACCTACTTTTTTTCTCAGCCCATTTTCCTTTAGCTTTGTCCGTTTTTCTCTGGGGTCATTGGTGTCGCTGGTCTCCCTTTGACTTTCTAAGTTTCCTTTAAGTATTCTCTGCAATACTGGCTCAGTGGCTGCAAATTCCTTTAAGCTGTCTTTGTCATGGAAGGTTTTAAGTTCTTCCTTTAAATTAAAAGATAATTTTGCTGGGTATAGCAGTCTTACTTGGCATTTATGTTCTTTTAACACTTGGATGACATTGCTGCACGATCTCCTTGCTTTTAGAGTTTGGATCGAGAAGTCTGAAGTTACTCTGATGGGCTTATCTTTGTAGGTCACCTTCTGTTTTTCTCTTACCGCTTTTAGTATTTTCTCTTTGTGTTGGGTTTCTAGAATTTTAATTATGATGTGTCGTGATGAGGATCTCTTCTGATCAAAGTTGTTTGGTGTTCTATATGCCTGCAGTAGTGCCATGTTCATTTCTTTTCTTAGATTTGTGAAATTTTCTTCCATTATTTCATTAAACACATCCTTTAAGCCTTTTGTTTTATCCTCAGTCTCCTCCTGGATTCCCATAATTCTGAGGTTGTTTCTCCTTGAATCATCCATCAGCCATTGTAATGATTCGCTTTCTTTATTTACTTTGTGTTCTTCATGGCCTGTATGTTGCAGCTCAGTCACTTTATTTTCTAGGTCTGACATTCTATTCTGAAGTTGTTTAAAGTGGTTGCTTATTATTTCCTGTGTGTTTTTCATTTCCTGAATATCTGCATTCAATTTTCTATATCTCTGTTGTGTTCTTCTCTAATTTCTTGTATTGCCTTCATTATCTTCTGGTCTATTTCTTCTTTGGTCTCCTCTAGTTGCTTTTCAAGGCTTGCTTTTTGCTTAGCTATGTGTTGGTGTAGCTCTTGTGCTGTCTGTTTTATTTCCTGCTTGAATTCACTGAATATCTGGGCCCAGAAGTTACCATCATTTTTGCTCTTTTCTTCTTTGGATTCTGCAGTTTCAGTATCCCTGGTATCATCTTCTGGGGTGTCAGGTCTTTTTGTATGAGATTTGTTACCACATTTCCTCATGGTTCTGCTGCCTCTGGCTGTCCCTGGTGCACAGGAAAGAAAATGGCTCCTCCTGACATCACTGCCTGTGAAGGCTGCTGAGCCCTGTTTCTGGTCTGGGATCCTGGGGCCTTTTCTAGGGGGAGCACGCGCTGCGTTTTTAGTACACTCACCTGTGGGTTGGTTTTTCAGAGGCCGGGGCTGCCAGCTGCCAACAATTCCCACTTGTCTGTTTCCAAGCTTACCTCAGGCTGAGGTTCTGGCCTCCGGACCTTGCCTGTGGGTGCAGGCAGCTCGGGGCTGCGCCGAGTCGGCTTCCTCTTTCCTCCTCTTCCAATGTGACTTCAGGATTTCTGACTTGCCCGCAGCCTCCTCTCCGTTATTGTGTGCTCCGTCTTCTCCCAGCTCCATCAGATGTTCAGGTCCCCACAAGGTTTCCTCAGTTCGCAGTTGCCTGCGGCTCCAGCCGTTTGCAGCCGGCTGCGGCAACTTCCTGGACCGCAGGAATTTTTCTCTGCTTTCTATAATCCTTCTGAATTTCTGGCCTCCCGCTGGCTGCCTTTCCGTTTTTGGGGATGCTCCTCTCTTTCCTAACTACACCAAACACGCTTTTTCTAACTAAATTCTTGACTTTTTAAGTGAGTCAATGAGGAGACATTGTACAGCACTGTTACTCAGCTGCCATCTTGACCGGGAGTCCCACTTTCTCTTTAGGTGTTTCCTTTCCTCCATGTTTTTTACTTGTCTCTCTGCTTCTCTCAAAGGTTCCTTCAAGTATTTTCTGCAATGCTGGGCTAGTGGTTGTAAGTTTCTTTAGTGATTCTTGGTCATGAAAAATTTTTACTTCCTCTTCAATTTTCAGGAATAATTTTACTGGATACAACAACCTGGGTTGACATTTTCTGTCTTTTAAAGCTTGAAAGTTTTTGGTCCAGGGTGTCTTGGCCTTTAAAGTTTGCATTGAGAAATCTGCAGTAATTCAAATGGGGTTGCCTTGGTAGAATAATGCCTGTTTTTCTCTTGATGCTTTTAATATTTTCTCTTCATGTTTTATCCCTGAGTTTTGGATTATGATATGTTGTGGTATGTCTTGTTGCTAGTTGAGGTTATTTGGTGTTTTACAATCTTTTTGTATCTGAAAATTAATTTCTTTTTCTAGATTTGGGAAATTTTCTTGTATGATTTCAGTGAATAAATTCTTTGTACCTTTGGTGCTGTCTTCTGCTCTTTCTCCCACACCCATAACGGTGAGATTGATTCTCTCTGAATCATCCATCAGCTCTTGTATCCATCAACTTAGCTCATTTCTGATTTTGGAGTTGTGCCTAATTATAACATTTGCTTCCTCAGCCTTGTGTTCAAGGCCTGAAATTCTCTCTTCACAGTGTTCAAGTCAACATCCCCTGCTTTCAAATGAATTTTTCATATCCTGAATTTCAGCTAGATTTCTTTTCAAAAATTCCACTTCTTTATTAAAATGTTCCTTCCTATCTTCCTTTTTTTTTTTTTGTTTACTCAGCCAACTTCTTATTTCTGGCTTCTGTATACTCAGTAGGGTTTGTCTCCATTAGGACCACTATTTGGTTATTAAGTTCCTCTTGAAGCCCACTGATCAATGCTTGCATTTCTTTGAGAATATCATCTTTTAACTGGTTGTTCAAGTCATGTATTTGCTTTTTGACTTCCTTCCCTGTAAGTTCCACCATTTCAGGGGCCATGACATTTGTTTCTGGGGCATCAAGAATGTCTGTGGGTGTCCTGTTGCCCTGTCTTCTTCCCATGTTTTGTTGTTGAGGGACTTCACTTGAACACCTAGCTGAGAGGTTTCTTTGAATGAGTATGAGAGTGTATGGGGTAGCCTAAATTCCTCCAAGTTTTATGCTGGGAATAACTGAACAGTTTGATTGCCTCTGAGATGTCACAGTAACCCTCTATCCCCCTCAGCAAAGCTCTCCCACTTGTCCCAGCTTCCTTCCCCTTAGGGTGGGGCTCTCCACCCTCAGAGGTACTCCCACTACACCCAGCAGTTCAGGAGGTTGGCAGCCTTTCTCTCCTCTACACAACTGTCTGTTGTGCCATTTTTTCCTAGGCACTGTTTAAGAGTGAACCCAAAACTCTGATGCACACTCTTCTGAGCTTTCTTTTACTGTAATCTGTTTAGTCTCAGGTTCTTTTTTTTTTTTTTAATGGCTCTTGCTTAACCTCATTGCCTGTTAATGGCTGCCGAGTGCTGCCTCTAATCTTGGCTCCAGGAGGCCTTTTCTAGTGGAAGATTGCAGTGCATTTGTAGTATGCACTACCCGCAGTCCTGTTTTTGGAGGCTGTGGCTACCGGCTGCTGTCAATTCTCACTTTTCCTGGATCCATGCTTACCTTGGTCTGAGGCTCTGGGCTCCACACTTTTCTCCATCTGTGGATGCCAACAACTCATGGCTGCTCTCAGTTGACAGCTGTTTCCCCTCATTTTCCATATGTCTTCAGGATTTCTAACCTTCCCAAGGTCTTCTTTTAGTTGTTGGGGTGCTTCTTCCTCTCCTAGCTTGGTCAGAGGTTCCGGACTGCAAGCTGGCTTTCTAGTCTGCGGATGCTGGCGGCTCCCAGCTGTTTGAAGTCAGCCTGGGGCAGCTTCCTGGGCTGCTTCCCCCCCCCCCCCACTTCCAGTGTTCCTTTGAGGTTTCTGGCCTTCACCTGGCCTCCTTTCAGTTGTTGAGGTACTCCTCCCTGTCCTACGTACTTTGAACAGGCGGTTTTTGACTATATTCTCAGCTTTCTAAGTAGTTCCAGGAGGATACATTGTGCAGGTTTGTTACCCAGCCACCACCTTGACTGGAAGTCCAGTTATGTTTTTAAAAAGTCCACTGACCAGGCTATGTAGTTGTTTGCATTTTAGCCTTTTGAACTCAGGTTGGTGGGGTTCTGAATTTATGCCCTCATTCTTAGTGCACACTCCAGCTTCCTCTGATTCTAACTTGGTTCAGTCCTGTGCTAGACTCAGGAGCATCTTACTTTTTTTTTTTTTTTTTTTTTTGAGACAGTCTTGCTCTATGGTTTAGGGTGGTCCTGAACTCACTCCGAATAGCCCAGGCTGGCTTTCAATTCATGGTAATCCTACCTCAGCCTCCCGAGTGCTGGGATTACAGGCGTGTGCCACCATGCCCAGCTAATTTTAATGTGTTGTTGGGGCCTTGTGTGTGATAGGCAAATGCTGTATCCGCTGAGCTGTGTTCTATCAGGAGCATTTTGAGAAGCTGCAAGCTTTTAGAGGAACAGTTTTGTTCTCAGGATATGTATTAAAGTACTCAAGATCTTTGGTTCCCTACTTTTCCTACAGAGGCTTTACCCGTGTTTACCTTTTGTGGGCCTGGCTTGAATGTTGCCATTTTATTTGTATTTGGAGCAAGGTTGACTGAAATGGAGAAGTGATAGTGTAGAAGATCAGAAACCCAGGGCCATTTCCGTACAAACATCAGAAGTATTTGAAAAGCCTTGGATTTCTGCTTTGTGTCCTCTCCAACTTTACTCCGCCATCTTTTCAAGATATATATTCCTTTACATACCATGCCATATGTCAGTTACAATGGGATGCATGCTAAATTCTAAATCCTGTACTGCCACTAATTTTTTTTCTGTATAACCATGCGGTAGTCACTTCTTAAAAGAGCCCTACTATCTTCTCTTGTAAATTGTAGGAGGAAGTTTGTCTCTAAAAAATCTCTTAAGTATCCTCCAGCTTTAAATTGTGCCTATTAGAATTAGTTTATGATTTCTAAATGTTTATCATATTAAAAGAGAGTCATAGAGAAATCTCAGAGTCTTTTAGTGCAGTTTCAGAGCTTCTTGGTGTCTGCTAAAGGCTATACTGTTCTGATGGGCCTTCTCAGTACCTATGGACCACCTGGACTATAGAAGTGGGGTAGGAGTAGGGGTTGGGGGGTAATGTGCTCTTTGTACCCCCACATATATGAACCAAGAATGATGCAAGTGGTGGGAAAGAATGTGAGTACTAGGCTAGATATCTGCAAAGCATCTTATTGAGAATTGTGGAGGAGTAACTTCAAACACTTAATGCAAGGAAAACAGAACAGGGTTGATCTAGCTCCTCAGTACTCAAGACCCCACTCCTCACTCTTCTGTTTTTAGGTGGCATGTGTGAAGGTCTAGAGACATTAGTGCTAGAGGAATTCCCAGTTAATGAATATTTTTTTTGTTGGGAATCTTTATTGAACTAACAGTTGTTGGTTTCATCGCCCCCTAGTGTCTATTGATAGGAATCGAATCATTTGCCTTGAAAAGACAAAACAGCATTTGTTTCCAGAAATAACTATTTGGTTATAACTGATAGGGCTGTAAATGGCTTGATTGTATTCTGAGTGTTAGAATAGAGTCCTCTTCTCTGAGCAAGGAAAATAAACTTTAAGAGCAAAAATCTCTTTCACGTCACAGTTGGAAACCCAATTAATGAAGCAATTTTTAAATCAAGATTATTTCTCATTCTAGAACAGACCAAGGGAAATTCTAGAGGATGAAAATAACAATCTGGGTTAGCAAAATTTAGTAAAAGAACTTTATTATTTCAGGTGAGGAAAAGCTCCAAATGAAAAAAATTCTTGGAAAGAGCACTGAAATTTTTACCGGATCTCACTTTCAGCCTATATACAGGTATGGGTCATTTTGTCTTATTCACAGTTTTAGACTCAGAAGCAATGTTAACTGGGAGAATGCTCCATGTATATGTATTGCTTATCTTCAAGTGTGCTAGTCACTATTTTATAAGATTAGCTATGGGCAGCCTGGTTTTGTTAGGATTTATTCAGCAGAATTTGAGGAGTGTGTATTTTCTGCAACTACGTTTGAATCTTCAATTATCTCAAAAATGAAACCTTCATTAAAAAACTCAATAATAGGGTCTGGGAATGTAGCTCAGCTGTTAAACACTTGCCTAGCAAGCTCAAAGCCCTTGGTTTGATTCCTCAGTACCACATAAACCAGGTCTGGTGGCGCATGTCTGTAATCTCAGCATTTAGCAAGCTGAGACAGGAGGATTGCCATGAGTTCAAAGCCAGTCTGGGCTACATAGGGAGGCCAGGACCAGGCTGAACTACAGAGTGAAAGCCTGTCTGAAAACAAAAAAAGCTAAATAGTAAATGTAAAATGCCATGCACAGTAATATTCAACTGATTTTTTTCCCTTTCTGGTTCTCATTTTCTTAATTATAGTAACTAGCTCTAATTCCTAAGCATACTGCATATTCCAGGCACTTTGTTCTAATTTCAGTAACAATCCTCTAAGGTCTGTGCAGTTTTCTTCATTTTGTTGATTTTAAAAAGGAAGGTTTAGTGAGGGTTTGTGTGTGTGTGTGTGTGTGTGTGTGTGTGTGTGTGTGTGTGTGTGTGTGTTTGTGTGTGTGGTACTATGGATTAAACCTAAGGCTTTTATACTGAGCTATGTCACTAGCCCATTATTTTTTAGTTTTGATTTTGAGGCAGTTTTGTCAAGTTGCCCAAGCAGGGCTCAAAGATGTGAACCTCCTCCCTCAGCCTCCTGTAGTACTGAGATTACAGGCCTATGACACTAGGCTGATTAAATTTTTTTTTTATAAATTCACACAGCCATTCAGGATGAACTAGATAATACGTAAGAAAAAAAAAACCTAGATTTTTAAAAATGGTTTTAAACATTAAAAGTTTGTCTTTTTTACTGAGTTACTCAGGCTCAGCATGAACTTATGATCCTTCTGCTTCAGCTTTCCAGAGAGTGCTAGGATTACAGGCATATACCACAGCACCCGCCTAAAAATTTATCTTTTAATCATGCTTCATGTCCATAGTTATGTGTAAGCTAGGGATGATCTGTTCTATTTTCTATCAGAGTTGCAGGCCGAGGGAGACTTGCTCTATCTTTGTTCTTGATTGCCAAGGCAAGAGAAATGGAGCCTGGCTGATTATGCCTTGGCTTTTAAAGTTTTAATGCAGATAAAAAAACCTTTAAAGTTTTAAAAATAATTTTTACTCATATCTCACAGGTTAATACAAGTCATGTGGTCATTTATGTAAATGAAGAGAGCTAAAATAAGTGTTCTATGTTTGGAAGGAGAAACAAATATTTTGATAACAGTAAAGTCACAAGTAAACCCAAAATCGATAGTTTTTTCCCTTATACCAGTGTTCTCCCTGGGATGTTCCAAATATTAAAAATGTGAAAATGTATGGAAGTTTAGCATAGGATCTGGCTTACTGTTAGTATCCCATGAGTATTGAAATTTAATCTTAAATATTGATGAAAGTAGAAATGGGTCCCCTTTGCCTTCAGTATGCTCTTTTGGCCATTTTTTTGGTGCAAGCCTCTCTTGGCTTTTTCTGGTGCTGTACACCAGGAACTGTCTCACAGTGGCAGAAGCCTCATGGCCATGCCTCCTGCGCCAGCATCCACCGTGGATATGCCTAGTGCTCCAGCATCTTCCGGTGGAATTGTCATGCTCCACTGACTTGCTTAGGAGCCTTCTCAGTGTCATGAAGTCAGTGGCTGATTTCAGAGCTAGGCTTCCCCCTAGAGTGTATTTGATCAATCTCTAGAGTAGAATTGAGGTCCAGGCATGCCAAAAACTTGTGGCTGGTTAAAAACCATACTTTTCACTTCTGAGCTTGTTACTGTTCCACTGCTTCTCATACTTGACTGATAAAGTAGTTCCTTGTATCTAGTTAGTGCACTTCCCTGAGGAATGGGAATTCATTAATTTTCTTGTTTTCTCTCTCACAGTACTAAATGTGAACAAGAAGAGCCATTACAGGAGCCACCAAAGGAACTGAAAGAAAAAGACATGTATGGCCACCAGAGTAGCTCAGAATGCTTGTGTAAAGTCTTGATTTTATGAAAATAGTATTTCCTTTTTTATAAGAATATTCTTTCTATTTTTAAGTATATTCTTACCATGTTTCTTCTTTCACCAAAAAGCTGTTATTAACAGATGATGTGACATATAACTAATAACATCTTATAATCAAGGACATACTGTGAGAGATTTATACTTGTGATATGTTAACTCTATTTTGTACATAAATATCTCTTTATCTATGGAAATAGTTTTTTGGGGAGGGACTATAGCTCAATGGTTAGAGTGCTTGGTTAGCATGTGCAAGGCTCTAGGTTCAACTACCCCAGCAACACACAAAGATTAGCTGAGCATGCTGTGCCTATCTGCAATGCCAGTACTCATGAGGCTGAGGCCTGAGGATTGCCATGAGTTCAAGGCTAATCTGGACTACATAGTGAGTTCAGGACCAGCCTGAACTATAGAGTAAGACCTTGTCTCAAAAGAAAATAAAGAAATAGTTTCTTTTTAGCTGATAATAAGTGTTTAAAGTTAGTATCTCTTTGTAAGATATTATTTATTCTCCTTAAGATATTCTAAGATACATTGTAATTCTGACCTGTTGCCGAATAAAAATTCTTGTTAAGAATATACTTAAAGTATATTTCTCAAAATTCTATACTTTTCAGATTTTGTTCAATTTTTCTAAAGATCTTCTCACAATTGCTGTGTATTCTTAATTTTTTAGATCACTGATGGACATTCAAGACCTGTCTAGTATTTCTAGTGAACAAGATGGCTTGTTTAAGGAAGCCTCATTCAAAACACCCAAAATATACCATGCACCTACTAGTGTCAGCACTCCAATCAGCTCAGGTAATCATGCACAGGGGGAAGTAGTATTTTGGAAGAACTCACAATGCCTGTCCTTTGGCTCTCAGAAGCCAGGTTGCAGATCAGACTTGATGGCTATTTTCTCCTAGAGCATGGTTATTTCCTAAGGACCAATGGTGAAGGGGATAATCCCATGGGAGGCTAGGTAGGATGGTGATGAGAGTGAGAGTAAAGTTACTGTTAGAAGATTTTTGGTTAGTAGAGAAAACATGCAAATTCAGAGCCTACTTTGTACTCTAAGCACTACTGAATTTAATGGAGAAACGTTGGATTTTCTAGAGTTTGCAATTTAAAACAGCAGCTTGTATAGTTCTCAATACCTGCAGTAAGTGTCTAACATATAAACCAATGCCATCCAGAGAAAGGATCTGCCTAAAGGTAGCCTGTGTTTAATATCTAAGTGGAAGCTTATTCTAGTAAGCCAATTTAAGGAAGCCTAATTTTTTTCTATTTGTGTTTGTGATACATGTTCACTTACATATTGATTACATACAGCTTGAGAAATTGGTATATACACATATCACGTTTGGTTTTTTTTTTTTAATTCTTTTTCCCTTCCCCATCTTGTTTCTCCTTTCCCCCATTCTTTGATTCAATTCCCATCTCTAAGAAATCTACTTTTCTATTTCTTTTCTCTTTTATTTTACCCTTTTGGTCATTTATATTTTGAGTTTCTTTTATAAATGAGACCATACAATATTTAGTCTTTGCATCTGCTTTACTTCACTAAGCATCATAGTCTCCAAGTATGTTCAGTTTCTCTTTTCTTTTCTTCTTTCTTTCATTCTCTCTCTCTCTTTCTTTCTTTCTTTTGAGACAGGGTCTTGCTGTATAGTCCAGGCTGATGCTGAACTCATTATGTAGCCCAGGCTGGTCTTGAACACATGACAGTCTGCCTCAGCCTCTTGATTGCTGGAATTGCAGGAGTGTGGCATTGTGCCTGGCCTATGTGGTCCTGTGGAATCTAACCCAGGGCCTTGTGCTTGCTAGGCAAGTGCTTTAAGCTCTCTGCTATTCCTCCAGCCCCATGTTCACCTTCAAATTTATCTTTCTTTATGGCAGAGTAATACCGGCTGCAGCTCCCAGCTGTTTGCAGCCAGCCTAAGGCGGCTTTCTAGGCTTCTTTTTTTCTCTCCGCTTTTGATGTTCCTCCATAATTTCTGATCTTCCTCTAGCCTCCTTTTACCTGTTGGGGTTCTCCTCCCTGACCTAGCCACATTGAAAAGGCGTTTTATGACTAAATTCTCAACCTTTTAATTTAGTGGATGAGGAGAGATTGTGCATCTCTGTTACTTGGCCACCACGTTAACCCAGAAGTCCATAGTTTAAATCATGTTGTATATTAGTCAGGGGCTACTTTTCTCTTTTGATAACAATGTACAGCCACCCTTTTTATTTATAGGTTTCACATTTATGGATTCAATGACAGATCAAAATGTTTGAAAAATAATTGCATCTGAACTGAACATATACAGACTTTTTCATGTTCTTATTACATAAACAGTATAACAACTACCTACATAGAATTTACTTTGTGTTAGGTATTGTAAGTAATCTAAAGATAATGCAATGTATATGGAAAGATATATATATATATATATATATATATATATATATATATATATATATGTCATAGGTAAATACTACCTCATTTTATATAAAGGGCGTGAGTGGCCACAACACAATTTCAGTAAGGGACTTGATCTGTAGATTTTGGCATCCACAAGGAAAAAGGGGTCCTGGAACCTGATCCTGCAGATACTGAGGGACCACTGTATTTTGATGATTTTTTGTCATTAAAAATTACTCACAAATGCATGTAATATCTACATAATAGCGCAGTTTATATATGGTGCCATAGCGATTTTATGTTGAAGATTATATCATTTTCTAATTTTTGCTCTTTGTACATAAATCTTATCTGCATCTTTCATCATATTCTTAGAATAAATTTCTGTGTTTTTTTTCTATGTAGCCTAGGTAAGTCTCAATTCCACAACCCCCATTCCTCAGCCTCCCAAGTGCTAGGACAACACAACTGTGCTACTATGCCTAGCAGGGTAGATTCTTAGAAGATGGTTTCCTGATTCAAGGCTCTAAGAAGTGTTAACAACTATTGAGACATACTGCTTTTGTTATGTAATTTTAATGTATTAAGACTTTGGCACAGCACTTGAAATTTCTCTTAGGGAACCAAGGTTTTTGTGTAGTGTTTTCAAGGGTATTGTTTTTGTTATTCTTATTGTTACATTGTTGTTATTTTGTGGTTCTGGGAATTGAACATAGAGTCTTGCTTCTGTGCTATATCCCCAACCCCTTTTTATTGTTTACTTGAGACAGGGTCTCCCTCAGTTTCTGTGTTGCCCAGGCAGGCTTGAATGTGCCCTCCTTGTGCCTCAGCCTCCCAAAATGCTGGGCTTACACTAGGCCCAGCCATGTTTTGGTTATATTATAAATGAACACTTGAGGAAAGACCCAAAGTATGGTTGCTGCTATATCCCCTGGCCTGATAATCATTAAATAAAGCATCCCCTCGCACTTTGTATGTTTGTTCATTTTTACTTGTTCAGGACCTCCGTATCCCTCCAAAAATTTTGGTCCGGTTTGGACCACACCCCTTACTAAGAATTTGTACCTTACTTATTAAGGCATCATTAGGAAGGGCACAGATCAGGCAGTATTGGAGTGAGATGAACGGGGAAGTAAGAGCCATTCACATATTAAGATATTGCTAATATAGGACTGTTATGTAAGAAACTTCCTTCTCCCTGAGTTTATTTTCTCATGAGAAATAGTTAAGTTCATAGGGAGTCTTTTAAAAATCCAGCTCAAGTTTTTGAAGATATTAAGTCATTTTCCTCTCTCTCTTTTAAGAATTAATGGAAAGTATCTCACAGCATCAAATTGATGAGTTGCCACCACCATCTCAGGAACTACTTGAGGAAATTGGTAAGGGATGTTCAATGCAAAATATACTTCTTATCCCTTTTGGTTATGGTCACTGACCACCATTTGTTTTGTGTTGTTTTGTGGTATTGTGTGATATTAGGGATTGTGATGTAGGACCTCATGCATGCTATGCAAGTGCTCTACCACTGAGCTATATCCTCAACCTCTCAGTATAGTTTCTTTGTCTTTAAGTGTGAGCACTAGAACAAAAGGCCCTACGAAAGTCTGGTTGAATGTACAAAATTTAGGAGGGGCAGTTTTCCAATAAAATGAGCGTAGCTTAGCTAGGATAATTATTGGTTCATGTCCTCATTTTGTTACTTAACAGGTTTATGGTAGTAAAGGTAAAATAACTTTCAAATGCCTTATTCTGCTAAGCTTCTTTTATTAAAGAAGTTGTTGTCTCTTTTCAAACTCATTCCTCCAGGACCTCAGTTCTGGCTGATCAGACCAAGAACCTTTTTTTGGTACAGGGAATTGAACCCTCAGTCTTTGCATGGAGCTGCATCTCCAGACCATTTTGTGTTTTATTTTGAGACAGTCTCACCAAGTTGCTAAGTTTTGTCTGGGGTGGACTTAAACTCATGATCCTCCTGCTGCCTGAGCCTCCCATAGTGCTAGGATTATAGGCATGTACCACCACACCTGGCTCAGAGCAAGAACTTTTAGTTTTACTATTAGCAAGAGATGTTGAAGGCATTGGAATCAGAGATAAATGCCATTCTTAAGAATAGGGAAGTTAAAAAAAAGTAACAGGGAAGTTAGTAGAACAAAACCTAGTGACACTAGAATTTTCCCTTATCAGAGAGACTGACTAGTACCAACTCAGTTTTACTTGTGGCTGATCTGATGCTGAAAGTAATGATGCGTGGTTATACGGATGTTTGAGGCAGGTGGTCTTCTCCAGCAGCCTGGCTGACCACCCCCTTGCCCTGAATGGATACTTTTCATTAGAACTCTGATGATTCAGTTCTTTCTCTGGCCTACAAAGCATTTGCTGAGAGCACCAATTGGTTTTCAGGGTCTCTGAAGTTGTATGTTTCATAAGAAATGAGGGTTTGGGCTAGGGGTATAGCTCAGTGATTAGAATGATTACCTAGGAAGTATGAGGCCCTGACTTCAATCCTTTAACACCACATAGTAGTTGGGCATAGTGGCTCATGTCTATAATCCCAGCATTCCGGAGACGAGGTAGGGGGATTGACGTGAATGTAAGGCCAGCCTGGGCTTCATAGTGAGTTTAGAACCAGCCTGCGTGCAGAGCGAGACTGTCTCAAAAAAAAAAGAGAGAGAGAGAGAGAGTTTACTGGTCTGACTCACAAGACAGCTGTCCTCAGGCTTCTTGTTATAACTTTCAGCCCGGTCCATTGGCCTGAGTATCTTGGGTGAAAACCAGTCATAGCTTCCAGAATCTTCCTTGGTTTGTTTCTTTTTCTGTAGTTATAGGCCCTTGGCTGACTGGCTGGCTTTCTTTCTTTCTTTCTTTCTTTCTTTCTTTCTTTCTTTTTCTTTCTTTGTTTCTCTTTCTTTTTTCCCCACTCTTTTTATTAATATACATATATAATACAGTGTTTGCAGTGAATTTGAGTATTTCGTGCACATATGTAAAATATCAACTTTACAATCCCTTCCCATTTTTGACCCTTCCACCCCCTCCCTATCCCTTCCCACAACTCCAGCTATCACTTCATGTGGTTCTATAGAATGTCCGTGTTCTGGGTTTTCCAAGTCAGAGAAACTATACAGTACTTGACATATTAATCTTCCACACCTAAATCATTTCACTTAAGTCACCACTCTAACTCTGCTTCCTATTCCTTGAATGTGTCGCAGTAGTTAAATCTTGATGCCTCTTCTCTGAATCCAACCAATCCCTTTATTGGAATATTTGCCAAAAGTTTTTTCTATATTTTGCTATATTTTGGTTACTATTCGTAAACCTGGCTGTACCCACCAGTTCACATTAGAAAATAACTACGAGCATGTAGTTCAAAAGACTAGTAAATTTGGGAAAGAAGAAAAAAAAAAGTTAAATTTCAAATGCCTTAGCTGAATACTGGAAGGTACTTACTTGTACATTCACAGGGTTATCTTTACATCAATCAGTTTTCTTAGGATAAATTTTCATCAGTGACCTAATAAGTGAATTGCTACAATAAAACAAAGTTAAAACTGTATCACATTACTACATTAAATGAACTTAAATCTATACCACATAAATATACTTAAAGTAACAGATATGAAAGCAAATTTAGATATTTCAGAATTTTTTAAACTTTCATAACTTATTTACTCATATTTCCCTGATTACTAACATTCTACTAGATTTGGTTCATAATTTTATCTGTCTATCCATCCATAAATTTGTGCATTTGTATTCTTAAGAGATTTTATGTCAATTCCCATTTTGCATTATTAATTAGAAATTATTCTATTTTGCACACTACTATACTATTACTAATAATAATGTGTGGAGATTTCACAGATTTTATAGAAGAATTGGTACTGTTTTAAAAGTATATCAATCAGATGATTTAATTACCAATCTTATTTTTTTATTACATTTTCTCTTTAAGTGTTACCTTTCCTCCAAGCTGTTTTGGTGCTGCTTTTATTTCTGCCTCTCAAAGAAGATAAGCTCATATTCAACATCAAAAAAGTGAATCGCTTCATTTAGCAAGCTTAAGACTATCAATTTGCTACATTAAATGGATTAAATCTGTATCACATAATTATACTACAGTAAAGCAATAGATAAATAGCTATGCTTAGTTATTTCAGATTTTTTGACTTTCATACATTGATTACTCATATTTCACTAATAATTAACATTTTGCCCTATTTGTTTTTTCCTTTTAGCTATCAATTCATCCCTAATTTCATGCATAGCCTTACTTTGTTCTCAGCTCATTCCCCTGTAGCTGTTGTCGCTTTTTCTCTGGGGTCATTGGTGTCGCTGGTCTACCTTTCACTTTCTAAGTTTCCTTTAAGTATTCTCTGCAATACTGGCTTAGTGGCTGCAAATTCCTTTAAGCTGTCTCTGTCATGGAAAGTTTTAAGTTCTCCCTTTAAATTAAAAGATAATTTTGCTGGATATAGCAGTCTTACTTGGCATTTATGTTCTTTTAGTGCTTGGATGACATTGCTGCACGATCTCCTTGCTTTTAGAGTTTGGATTGAGAAGTCTGCAGTTATCCTGATGGGCTTGTCTTTGTAGGTCATCTTGTTTTTCTCTTACCGCTTTTAGTATTTTCTCTCTGTGTTGGGTTTCTAGAATTTTAATTATGATGTGTCATGAGGAGGATCTCTTCTGATCAAAGTTGTTTGCTGTTCTGTATGCCTGCAGTAGTGCCATGTTCATTTCTTTTCTTAGATTTGGGAAATTTTCTTCCATTATTTCATTAAACACGTCCTTTAAGCCTTTTGTTTTGTCCTCAGTCTTCTCCTGGACTCCCATAATTCTGAGGTTGTTTCTCCTTGAATCATCTATCAGCCGTTGTAATAATTCGCTTTCTTTATATACTTTGTATTCTTAATGGCCTGTATGTTGCAGCTCAGTC
Source organism: Ctenodactylus gundi (assembly GCA_004027205.1). Lineage (NCBI taxonomy): Eukaryota > Metazoa > Chordata > Mammalia > Rodentia > Ctenodactylidae > Ctenodactylus > Ctenodactylus gundi. Next base: position 134 of record PVKB01006323.1, on the reverse strand, counting down.
ACTTTATTTTCTAGGTCTGACATTCTGTTCTGAAGTTGTTTAAGGTGGTTGCTTATTATTTCCTGTGTGTTTTTCATTTCCTGAATATCTGCATTCAATTTTTCTATATCTCTGTTGTGTTCTTCTCTAATTTC